>LTDI01000191.1:0-82390 GCA_001654545.1 Fusarium agapanthi
ATAAGAGACGGGGGAGGGGGAGGGGGCTGGTGGTTTATTATCAGGCTCGCCGTTGTGTAGTTTGAGGGATTCCCGGCTGCAAGACTATTCCCTATTGTCGAACGCACGTCCTGGCTTCAGAAGTACACTGACGCCAATATTACCTATGACATCATGCACAAGTGTCTTCAACTAATGTCCTGCCGCAACGAAAAGTGATGGGATGACAGAGAGCCGGCTAGCTGTGAGGTCACTCCCCCTTTCCTACGTGACGCGGAGTCAGATGGCTCGTGCTGCGCATGGGACTCCCCCATGAAACCCGCAAGAGCAAAGGTACATCGGTTACAGTGGGGAGTCATCCACGAGCAAGGTATTTCTGATAGTGCATACTGAAGACCAGTACGTATAGTACTTTCAGCCTCACGGTAGTAAAAAGTACCTACTAAGTTGTAGCTAAAACGACACCCAGGAGATCAAAATCGGGTCGAGAGCCAGCAAACAAAATCTGTCTGCCTGCCTGCTTGTCCCGTGAGGGATTGCCAAACGCATTTCCCGGCGCCTGAAGCAAGATAGCGCCAATCTAGTTATTAAACTGTGCACTGATGTCGCTGGTAATTCGCAGAAAACAAACCGCTGGCTGGTTCCCCGCTCTGCAAGATGACAGATGATCGGCTGCAATGTCAGTTGTGTTGTGTGCTAAACCAAGACCTGGGCCCAGCAATAGCCGACACGAATTAGCTGATGATTCTGTAAACCGTGGCTTATTCACGGCAATTTCCAAACAGCTTTCCCTCCCAATTGCCCGCTGCTGCAGAGACCCTGGTTGGCGGCTGGCCGTGGCCTACCAGGACTCCGGGTGTTGCGTGGTAACACAACATCCCGCTCTGGCCAGGTGACCCCAATGACCAAATGGTGACAATGTGACGGATGAGCAGGAAGTGGACAGAGTGCGGTGACACAAGAATAACGATGCGGTCATCGACACACGCAACGGGAAAAGATGCCGTGCGATGGGCGGGGGACTTTGCGGCAAACAAACAAATAGGCTGGCAGGCAAAACGGACAAGAAGACGTGGAGTTCGGCGCCAAAATAAAGTAACGTCGCCTTTCGGCCGGCCCGTTTTGAGGAAAGATAATGCTTTACGAGCGCGTAGCCTTTGATGCTGATAAAAAGCGAAACGCAGTAGTTGAACAAAGCGCAGACAGACGGGAGAGGGCAATGACCGCCCCCCAATTTCTCACCTCCTCATCTTTCATTTTGCGCACAAAACCATGGCAGGATTCTGTCATATTTTGCTTCTTCTTGGGGATCAGTTTTCCGGCCGTGTTGTCGCCAGCCCCCTTTTGAGAATTGCCGTCGGGCGGTTTGCAGAATCCCCATCCCCCCCCTCTGGCATTACCTGCATGGTTCCTGGGGCTCTTCCCTTTCATCGATTATGGTACTGTTCTGTTCGCAGAGTCTGCCCTTTGACAACGAGAGCACTGTTTGTAGGTTTCTCCCCTTTGAGAATTACTGCCCTATTTCTGTGGCGTCCCTCTTTGACGACTGCTGCTCTATTTGCGGACTCTCATCCTTTGACAATTGAGCCGGATGCTCTGGTATTCAATGCGTTTCAACATATAAACACGTCCCGTATCGTGTTGTATTGCGCATTCATCCACATTTAAATCCATCAGACCCCTGCGACCTTGACCCTTTAGATACTGAAATAACACTCCACATACATACCACTGCGAACCGACAAATCTTCTCATGCCTCAGCTGAAACCGCTCCCGGACTGCCAAGGTCCCAAGCTCGAATGTTTCATTGACGATATCACAACCTGCGACTTCAAACTTATCAAGCGTCTCGGCTCTGGATGTCATTCCCAAGTTTGGAAAGCCGAAATCAATGGCAAAGTCTACGCTATCAAGCTGGTAAGTTTACCATTCAAGCCCCCGCCCCCTCTTCTATTTCTCCACTGTCTAACCATCCCATTCATCAATTAGTTCTTTAGTCTCTGGGCCCGTGAGCCAAGCTTCCTCATGGACCCTATTGACGACGAGACGCACGACCTGGACGACGGATACGAGCCCCCCGAAGAAATGGGTCAAATGTCCCAATCGACGATTGCTAGTCTGCGCCTCCATGCAACCTCGTTCTACAACGAATGCCGTGTCTTTGGGCGCCTGAAGGAGCTGGGCCGTGAAGACCTCGCTGTCAAGTCGTATGGATACCTGCAATTCGATCTCAGCGACGAGAAGGTCCAGCGACATTTCCTACCATTTGGAAACGGCGCAAGAAAAACTTTAGGTTTTAGAGGGAACAAAGAACCCACTGATGAAGATGTGATCCGCTGCCTCTTGCAGCACGACGATCTCCGCATACCCGTGATGGCCATTGTCAAAGAGTGGTTGCCCTCTTCTGAGGGTCCAAAGTTGGTGCGTTGGCCGCCTCCCAGGCCAGACCGGGCGGTGGTCAAGAAAGGCATTGGACACCTGCCTCGACTGCTGCGTAATCTTCGAGAGTTGCACAAGTCAGGCATCGTGATTCGGGATCTCAAGTGGCAGCAGTACCTAGACGGACAGCTTGTAGACTTCAGCTTCGCCTGGACCATCCCCCATATCTTGGGTCCAGAGAGCGGCCTCCGACCCCCCTGGAGCTTTGAGAGCATGGCGGCATGGGACCTTCAATGCTTCCAAACCATTCTCAATGATTTCGACAAGCAAGCAGAACGCACAGTGCCGCGCCTACGGAAACACAACCTCGTGGCACGGCAAAGCGACGATATGTACCAGCGCCTTCGGCCCAGGCCTCAGTCATACGGGCCTGTCCTTCCTATGCTCGTCTACGACGCCGAGACTCAGCCCATGGTGCATCGTCCACCCTTTGACCCCGCCAAGTTCAACTGGCGGGCTGTCCAGAAGACAACAAAGAAGGTTGCCACCGGGCGCGTCACCAAGACAAAGGCGCCTCAGAAAAGAGCGCCAAGAGAAGCGTCAAAGAAGAGAGGAACGAAATGACACACAAGACAAGACAGCGGCCACCCGTAGAACATCTCCATAGACCTGATTGCGTTTTCAATTCTGCTACCTACTCGCCATGTTTTAGTTAGTACCATTTGATGTTTGACAGAGATAGAATAAATATACCTTGAGTACTCTGAACTTACTGCCCCGCACGTTGATCCATGAGAAACCTCAACAGTCCTCTCTGCAACGCACACGGTGCCGCGCAACCATGATCCTCACCCTCAAACTCCCAGCACCAAACATTTCTCAAATGACGCGACTCTTGCATCCTCGCCACCAACGCTAGAGCATTATCCCTCATCTTTCGCAGCGTCGCGCCCTTTTGTTTCTTCTCAAACTTCTCATCCGACTCACCAGGCAATTGAATCAACGTCTGTTCCGCTCCACCAAACATGACCAGCAATCTTGGCGCGCGACCGGTCAAAGGGTTGCGCTCATTGAAGTGCTGTTCCTGGTCGCGAACAATACTGCAATTGTTAAACCAGATAGACGGACTCGCGGCGATAAATGTATCGAAAGACTCTGGCTTCGTGAACAGCGCGTTGAGGGTGAAGAGACCGCCGTAAGAATGACCGAAAAGCGCTTTGGGACCTGCCCTCAGAGGGACACCTTGGAAGAGAGTGCTCTCAATATACGGTTGGATGTCGTTCTTGATGATGTCCAGAAAGTCCGACGCGCCGCCAAAAGGACCAAGCGATGGTTTCCCGTCCGGTCCGGGGGGGATATCATAAACCCCATCCCAAGACTCCGGTGTCAAGTCTCCATTCCTCCGCTTGTCAAAAACACAAGCCTTGTTAGGATACCCAACAGCCACGACTACAGCTCTCGTCTGATGCGTAAACTCCAATCTCCTTGCGATATCCGTCGCCGTAAAAAAGTACGCATTTCCATCGACAATATACCTAATCCATATTAATCCCCCGTTGTTGGTCTCGGTGAGGCTTTTCTTACACGGTGGAGACGACCGTATCGTCATTTACTGGAGCGCGATCATTCCAACAAAGAGGCCACGATATCTGGATGAGATAATCGCCTCGTCGGGTGGGGAATAAGAATTGGCATGAGTTATGCGCGTTGGCGCTTTCGCGATTCACTGGGACGAGAGTCATGGTTAAGTTGTTGGGGGGAGGAGAATCAGGTGATGGTGACGGAGACGCGGCTGATTGATTGTCTGATGATCAGATAAGATTAGATAAGCAAATGAAAACATCGTGAGTGGAGATGCGACAACAATTTGGCACGCACCGGATTTCTAAAATTTAGGTACCTACCTAGTTTGTGATTACATATTGCATAATGTTGTATAGCAGATTATGGGCTCGTAGCACCGACATATATTTATTACCCTTGGAATATTAATTATACTTAAATACCCAAGAGCTTTAATTACTAACCTAAAACTTAATATCTGAAGATATTAGATATTATTATAAGTCTATCTAGTTACTGCTAATTGACATACTGTCTAGAGAAAAAGCAATGAAGTCACCCATTCAAGGTGGAATTTTCGGTTACATCCATGGCTAAGAATCGTACGTATTGCCTCTTCCAAGTATGACTGCTTCTATTGTTTTAATACGGGGGTCTGTATATTTTTGTCCCTGTTGCTTACACGGCCAAGTTCAGTACCAAAGATGAGATTATTGAGCTAGCAAACGATAGCAAGTACGGCCTTGCTTCCGCCGTCTTCGTACAAGACATTGAGAATGCGATCCGTGTTGGTGACGCGCTAGAGACCGGGCAGGCCATAATTAACCTGTGGGGAACTGTCAATGCAAATGCAGCCTTTGGCGTTATTAAGGAGAGTGTATTTGGGCGCGATCTTGGCAACGAATCCATTGATGAGTCGACAGAAATCAAGTACGTCCAGGTCATGGTCCCAAAGCCCTAGGCGGCGGTTTGTATCTTTACATAGATGATAGGCTGCTCTCAGGTATTTGGAGTAAATCAATCTACTCTCTTATTGTTTGCGAAGCGTGCACCTTCTATTGATGCACTGACTTGTGACGTGAAATGAGCCCTCTTGATCACACTACCTTGGTCGACTAAGGTATCTGGACAAAATGTAAAACTTTAGCCACATGTCTCAGTTGCAAATAACACATCTAGCTCACAATATAGACATTATACTACAAGCCTCAAGTCCACACAAATCGTCCAGGGTATTACACTGCGAGCATGCATATGTAGTAGAAATCTGGAGCTTCCATTTGCAGCTTGATCGTTGAGGCGTATAGTTTCACATCTGTGCTTCAACGGCAACTCTATCTCACACCTAAAAGATCCGAGTAATTGTCATCCTTGATAGACTAGCCTTCCACCGCAATAACCTTCTGGTTGTCTCTGTACGATACGGCATATCTATCGACAAGTCCTTGTGGGCGTAAGGCCATGAGTGTATACTCCAGTTAGCTTGGTATCTTACCCCTGTTGACTAACTACTTTTTTGAGGGTCGTACCCGAGCAATAAATCACATTCAATTGGCGAAAAACTTGGCTCTCGACACCTATCAGGGCGACAAATAAATACTCAAAGCCTTCGTATGATAGTTACATGAAGAGTTTAGCCTTTTTTTGCGCAGTTTCCTGACCCTTTCCGTCATACTAGAGCCCCCCCATTACTAGCGAAACCTTACTTATCGTGCACACCGGTATTGGGTTAGCCCAGCCATTTGTTCAAGCTATGGCCCATCAATATCGAATTAGGCTTGACCAGAAATAAACAAGCTTGGTTGTGTTCCCCGCAATCAAACGGCCGGACCAGTAGCATGGACGTTGGGGAGGGAAATATAACTAATAACCCCAGACTTTACCTCCCTTTGAACGATGATCCTTCTGAAAAAGTTCAAACCCTTTCATAGAGCATGATCATGACTAAAAAAAACCCGACCTAGGCGAGGCCGACTGGAGAGTCAAGCAATAAACTCAGATGCTGCGCGATTGGACCAACTTGGCCCTCACGCAGAAGTGGAAAGACGCTTCCTTTTGCCTTCAATCCTATGCCTCTGCCCATGTTTGATTTTATGGGAACATGGGAGGGCCTCTCGTCTGTTGTTGCTCGGCTTCCGGCCAGTGATGGAGTGCCATGTTTTGTCCTTGGAATACATTACCTATACAGACCTATCGCTAGGTCAATATCACTGAGCGGTCGCTATTTTCCCATCGCGTGGCAGGAAGTCAGTCTCGTGGCTGACAGGCTGGGTCTCGATGGGCGTCCATATTGTGTTGACAGCTTTAGCAGCATTCACCGGTGGTCTGATAATACAGGGTTTGATCGTTCTTAACGACGATACCTGTCCAGCAGCGCTGGCATGAGTTGCTGCTATACTGGGCAGTCCTTACATACGTTTTTATTGTGAATACTTGTGGTTACAATGCTTCACGCAATGTGCCTGTGGCTATGGTTTGGAGTGTTGTAGATAACGGCGTTATAGGCCTTGCCTATGTCACGATGCTGACGTTTTCTGTGGGCTCGTTAACCACTGTTCTCGACACGCGGACACCGGCTTCCCATTCATCGCCATTTTCTCAGAGGCAACCAGATCCAAGACTTTAATTGCTATGGCCGCGAGTGCTGCTTGTCTAGCGTCAGCTTCAAGGACCTTAAGGGCATTTGCCCGTGATGACGGTACTCCTTTATCCTCTTTCCTTAGCAAGGTCGACGATAAGAATCAGATTCCTCTTCGGGCCATCGCCTTTGTTACCGTCCTTGAAATGCTCTTTGAGCTTATTTATATCGGCAACTCGATGGCATTCAACGCTGTCTTATCCATGGCTATCATTGGTATTATATCCTACCTACTCCCAGTGGCCTGCATGTTGTTCTTTGGTCGCAGGACTAAGGACTATGACCCCTTCAAACTCAATCGCTTAAATGGTATAGTTTGAAACATAATTGACCTTGTCTGCTTAATTGTCACCGTTGTTTTCACCACGTTGCCCACACAAATGCCCGTTACCGAAATCTATATGAGATACTCTACAGTCATTACGGTAGGATGGATCGTCCTAGGGCTCTCATATTATGTTGCAGTAGGCAGACATAGGTTCAACATGCTCGTTCTTAGGGCCCATGTTCTGATGGGAGTCGCGGCCAATTGAGAGGTATTCCTCCCAGCCGGTGGTCCATGGTGGGAGATGGCCAAATGCTGCATAAAGGGAATAGGGACAATATGTCACGATCGTCGGTAGGGCTAACTACCGGGAAGGAAGATTGTGTTCCATTCCTTACTTTAAATTAGATTTGCCATATTTCAGGCCAGTGGGCAATATCCTATTATAAGTGGGTTGATCAATGTTTCGACTATTCCCCGATGCGTGCGCAGCTGAATAAGGTATAGATGGGATGCCTCGCAACGCCTAGCCGAGCAGAGTTTTTAGCTTCCCCTCGTACATAATCTTAACCCAACATTCCATTTTTCCATCATCACGACCACAGCTCCCTTCTTTGCGCGTGTAATTCATCACAACGCTGACAGACCCTTTCTATGATCTGTATTCCACGCTGAACTCCGTTCAAGCCAATGTAATTATACAGCATCGCCAATTACTTGCCACAAAGGACCTTCAACGCTACACAATAGCCTCGCTAGTGAGTAAATATGTCATCCCCTGGTGTGTATTTAGTCCTTCTGTGAGGTTATCTTGGATACAGTTCTTTGTAGTATTACAAAGTGCTGCCAGCAATTACCAATGGTAGTAATTGGATTGACTTGGTCCTTGACGTATCTGGTAACTGAGATAGCAGTGCCAATATATTTATTGCCAACGAAACAAGTGAGTGCAAAATAGGTAGCTTGGCATGTGAGGTTGGCTCTGTGGCCTGCGCCAAGGGACTAGAAGCTGTAGATGGTTGTTCCGGTTCCATTAGCTCGGGGAAGGCTTTATATAGTTCGAACAGAATAGAGATCTGATAGATACGACCTATGGTTTCGAAATGACTCAGCAGGGTGAGGTATCATGTGTGTAGCTAAATCTGTGACTTGGTGGTATCCTGTAACTAAGGATCATCTGCTGCATTGCCGCGCACTCTTGAGAAGCACCGAACTAGGCGATTGTCTATCGTGTAACGTAATGTTTCCGGACAGTGCAGCCTGTTTTGGCCCTGTATATGAACAGCGTGGGCGTGATGCCTACAACGGGTTTGGCTGTTTGCCGCTAGACTCAACGTCGTCACAAATTAGAAGAAGGCAGTCAGTTGCTGATAGTTCCTGGTCCGTATGAAACGTATGAAACGCTGTGATAGACTTCAAGTACGCTACAATGCCAACGAAGAAATTGTTGTGTTGGGATAGGAAGGGAAGCGACTTGATAGACGGTGGTGGCAAAGGTTGCAATCTGACAGTCCCCGATGTCCAGTTGCAAAATGTTGCGAGCACCGAAGCCGTCAAACTGACATAAATAGGTCAACTTCAACTAATACAATTTCCCCTCTGCATCTCACACAACCAGTCATGGCACCTGAGAGCCACTCTAAATACAGAGACAGGCTGACCCCAAGACAAGAATATGAACCTCTATGCAACTCCAAACTCAGGGCGTTGTATGTCTGTATTTCCAATATGCCGTATATTCAATTAAAAGAGGCAAGCCCTTTTCTGTCGCGTCTTGCAGCAAAACGAATGTCATGTGATGAGGACTTGCGGAGTAAGTTAGGTTGGTTCAAATGAGCTGGGGAAAGAGATCAGATAAGATTAGATGCGCCAGAGAATATCGTGAGTGGAGTCGGATGATGTTTTGTGGACGGAAAATAAAGTGGTGTGGCTGATTAGCGATTATGATTGGGTTAATTGAGCCTCAATTGAATTTGGAGTGTCATGCTGCTCGTTGGGGAAATACCCCAGATCTTCAATGATCGCCATAAAACAACACTACAGTATTTGGCGAGCACATAACGTGCTTAATTGAGCTCGGGTACTATAGTAATTCCGCCCCTCACGAATACATACATACCTCACCGAATCCTCCCAGCCGCCAGATTAATTGCTCGCACCGACTGCACTGCACTGCGTCATCAATAACCCGCCCACCACACGGCTCACGAAGCCGAGTCTCGCCCACATGGTACAAGTGATTGGTGCCTTTTAGTTCCCTGCCCTCGAGGCATGTACCTTGCATGTGACGCAGGCATTTCTCTCACAGCATACGCAGTGTCGACACGGTTAAAAGAATAATTCCCACCACATCCAATCGTCTTGCACATGTGCTTGATCCCTCCCGTGCACGTGGGCCCTTGTTTATCTGCCGTGGGGGCCTTTGTCGATCCTTGTTGTTATCCCCTCTAACCCGTATTCAGAATGGTGCACCAAGGTAGACTCGTGTGCTGAATGCAAGCAGCTTCCCGTGGGTGGGCGGGCCGGCCATTCTGGTTCTTAAAAGCCGGGCCATCTGCACTGTTGATCTTCTGTCTCTCCTCTTCTCAGCTCCTGTACCTTATTATCGACTATTCTTCAAGTCTCAGGACTCGAAATTCACGACAGTTATTGTTTTATCGGCAAAGTGGAGAGTTGGGAACAGGACGAGCATGGATCACAAAACATCCCACTTGCCGACATGGCAGGATAACAAAACCGCGGGCGAAAAGGCTGGTTTCGCTGGACAAGATGAGAAATCGGCTCTTTTGAACGACAAGACGAAAAATCAACAAACGATGGATATGCAGCAAATCTTTACCAATCGCCTCATGCCCGTCGCATTCGCTCTCCCGTGGGTGATGGGGATGTTAATTTCGTGGATCCCATTCACCAAGATCTCGCTTTACAACGCCCCCGATTTCCTGTACGTGCATCACCACGGCCTCATCTGACCGCGTCTAACAATTGTAGTGTTCTCGCCGCTCTCATCAGCACCCTCGAGGTCCTCAGCATCGTCGCAGTCTTTATCTTGACATCCCTCCGCCCCTCAATGCTCGACACCGAACCAAGCCCCAGCACGACTCTCAAAGAGAAATTCTTCCGCGCGTGGTTCTGGTTCTTATTCATCAGCCCTTTCATCACAGGAACAATGGTTGTTTTGATGGCGAGCGACATTTCGTGCGATCCGGAAGATGATCTGGATATGCATCAGCCAATCTGCCAAGTTGGCATCCGTCTCATTAAAGCGACTGCTCTGTGTCGCGCTGGAATTATGTACGTCGCCTTGGATTCAATTACCTCTCTGTCGATAAACTAACATCTCACAGAGCGACATTTCTCTTTGCTACATCTTCATATTTAGAACAACGACCTACGAAGCGCTGCACCGACTCGGACTCTGCATGATGTTTTGGAAATAAATCTATGGCGTCATGATCTTTTGTACAACGATACCCCAGAAAGCATAAAATAAAACACCTGCATTAAAATAAAGCCCGACCATTCTGTTAAACAAATAAACTTTATCCCAGTTTCAAGATTCCTCTACCGAAAACTTCCGGCGCCACTTGATAATGTTTCTGATGACGTTCTGGTCTGTGTTTATTAGTGCTGCTTGAGTGCCTTTTTAGTGCTATCTCGAATGCTTGCTTTTTGGTGCTCGGATGTCGCTCATGCGTTATCATTGAATGACGCCACGTCCATCCATGGGCCTTCCAAGCATTGTCCCCTCCCGAGATACCCGCCTCCCGAATCAGTTCTCCCTATCGAGGGGTTCAACGCGTCGCTTGCGTTGCGTTGCGTTGCTTTTGCGTGGTGATACAATCCGCATCTCCCACTTCCCGGCAGTTGTCGTAAGCATTTCGCGTCGCACTGCAATTCAATCCAAACCAAACTCTGTTTTAAGCATAGTGCCATAGCCCAACTTTTCAGCCCTCCCTCCGCATTTTCATGACGTTGCAGTGACTGCGCTTTGGCATGCAACCAAAAAGAATTGAATTGTAAGCGGGTGGCTCGCGTGCACTTTTTCTCTACAGAGCTAGACCGATAGAAAGGGTACACCGTAGATAGTTGGCTGTGCCTCATTTCGACATGCTGAGAGATGCCCTTTGGCTCGTTCGAGATGCGAATTTCTCGTTTGGTCTCGTTCGGTTGCTTCCGTGGGCGTAGCGGGCAGGGCGCTACGCCCGATTGAATCTTATCTTCCGTCTTCCGAGGTTAATGCTGCCGCAGGTCTCATTTTACAGGGACGGGGATTGGTTGGGCTTTGCAGTCAGCGCTGAATCAGCGCAACTCGGCGTCAATCGACTATACTGTCTACAAACATATCCATTCAGTACATGAGTAAAACCAAACCATAATACCCTATGCCTAGACTTTATGAGAACATAATCGCGTTATTGGTCTTGTCTTATACTTGGCCTACGTAGAACTCACCGTAAATAACTGGATGTTTTATCATCATGTGCCAGGATGATTCCACAAATAATTTACTCGGCGTTATCTGCCTGACGAATGGGAAGTCAAGGAAATACGCGTTGGAGGCCAAGAATACTTCTGATAAGGATTTATTGGTACATGATTGATCTCTGTACAGCATTCTATATGCAAGTAGGCGTCCAATGATGTATTTATAATAACAAAGTGGAAAAAGCAAAAAGAGAATACAATCCAAACAATGCTTCCCCAGTCCTTGGCAGCCAACGCCTTTGTACGCAAATGTAGTTCCCTTTTATCGCCCCCAATCTTTCAACCAGTCGCAAAAATATATCCAATCAAAACAATACCCTTCCTACTCCTTGCCAACCAGCCCTTTTCGCCTCGTATCAACAACCGTCAGAAACTTATCAAATGCCTTCTGATCCCTCTCCTTCTCCTCCCAACTAACCCTCATAAACTCCTGCCCATCGCCAGGACTATCAGTATAAGTGTGGCCCCCACCCTCAATATGCCCCACGTACTGGAAAACAGCGCCATAATCCTGAACCGCCTCAGATCCATACCGTCGAATTCCAGTGCCTGTCGTATGGGGCTGGGGACACTCAAAGTGCTGATGCCTGGTATCTTGGAAGGGCTGAAAAATAGCCTCGTGGTCTTCTTCGACATATTCGTAAAAGTCCCCCTCGTAAGTCAGATCCATTGCCTTCCAAGCACTGCCGCCGTCTAGGCCCCAGCCATGTCCAAATTTGAAGACGCGGAGGTTAGGCACTGTGTTGGCCCAGTGTTCAAAGATGTGATGCCAGCGGGTATGTGTATGGTAGGTTGAGCCCTCACGCCAGGCATTACGTTTTACCCGCTCGGCCTCCCCTTGACAAAGACAAACCGCCCGATTGCTATCCGAGTGCAGAACTGTACAGTCATCGAGATAAAGCTTCTCCATGCCAAGGGATCCGATCCACTCAACCTGCCACCATTGACTGAACTCAAAGTTTCCCAAAGCGAGAACCTTGAGGTTGGGCAGATGGTTGGTACCGATCAGGCGGAAGTCCATGTTAGGAAGCCATGTCCACGAGACTGAGGAAAACAGGGACAAGATCTGGAGATTGCTAGCGATGTTGGGGGCGAGCACTATATCAAGAAGATCGTGGTAGATATTTTGGCGGCTTTTCTGCGTTGTAGTGATGAATTGAGGGTCATCAAGGCTACCTACGCTGATGCGCAGGTCTTTCAGAGCTCCCGAGTTCATGACAGATTGAAAAGCAGGAAGCGCTTTGATGCCGCTGACATCAACAAGATTCGAGATCGTCAGGGTCTTGATTGGATGTGGAGTGCCAGTCTGATCCTGTTGATTGGACAACTTAAGTGAAGACCTGGTATCCCTGCGAACATAATCATGTACCTTCCAGGCATTCTCCAGGTAGTGAAACACCGTCTCCAAAACCCTTGATTGCGTATTTTGGTAGATATAAGACTTATCGTGCTCCAGACGTATGTTGAGAGTGTCGAGTTTAGGAAACACGGAGATGGAAAGAATAGCTTGGAATAACCTGTCCATGAACTCCTGGCGTTTATCTATCGGAAATGATCCTGTCCATGTATCGCAAGTGACTTCTCGCACATGGCATCTGAGATGTTTCGTCATGGCGATGTTGATGAAACGCTGTGGCTCATCTTTATAAGCGCGGACACGGATGGCGCGAAAGATGATTGGTGTGATGAGGCGGCAGAATGTGTGACTGACGAGACGAAGGTCGATGAGGGAATATTTGTATACGTATCCCAAGATCTGAACCTGAAGCTCTTCAGGGAGGGCAGAGAGAGAAGGAGCAGACATCATGGTGATGATGATGGAAAAAGTCAAGATGTGAAATGAAATTGAGAGTGAGGCTGAGATTGAAGTTGGCGAGTTGTCCGCGGAGATGAGATGACTGAAATTGGCGTTGAGAGATAAGACGATATGTGGAGTCAACTTGAGTCAGGTCCTCGGAAATATAAAGGGGAAAGAAAACGTGGGACAACTTGAGAAAGAACAGGGGATTTTATAGTCAGGGGAATGATATAAACTTGCATCTGATAAAAGTTTGATTTCTGAGTTGGTGAACAAAATGAGAATATTGAAAGCTTGACTGGGTACGATATTGCCAGTGGACGAGCTGAGCCACAAGGTTTGAAAACCTGAAACTTATTTTTGAACAGGATATGCGATATTTAGAGTGTGATTATATAGACTTTTATATCGGTGTGGTAATCTGTGAGAATGGAAGCTTGAAGGTCTCCAGGTTTAGAATAAATGCTCGGGAGTGGGGTGAGGCTATGAGTCAACCAACACCTTTGACAATACGAACTAAGGAAAAGAACAAGAAATCAAACAGAGAACGATAGGCTGCACTAAAACATGGTTACAAACATCCGACTGTGTGTTTCAGAAATTCTTTTACTCAGACATGTCATATTCTCTTCCAACAACTTCATCGTTCCTGATTGGCTCAATCATCTTTCGTCCAATGATACTTGGCAGCAGGGTGATCAGCTGGCGGTCTAGCAACGCCCTTCTTCCCATAGACATTCTCCCTGTACGTGCCCCCATCAACAGCATAATCCTCCCAAAACAACCCCCTCTCCCTCAATACCGGCAACAAATCAGAAATAACCTCCTCAAAACTCGCTGGCATAAGAGCATACGCGAGATTGAACCCATCGACGTCAGCTTCGTTGACCCATCGCTCCATCTCATCTGCGATGCGCTCTGGTGTCCCTGCGACTGTGGCGCCTAGGCCACCGACCTTGATATGATTTGCGACAGTATGCTTCGTCCATTTCGGAACACCTGGGATCGACTTGGACCATGATTCCACAGCTGAGCGAATCGCGTTTGACTCAACATACCGTAATTCCTCATCATCACCATACTGCGCAAGATCAATCCCCGTCCAACCCCCAAACAGCGCCAACGCACCGTCCTCAGACCCATAGCTCACAAGTTCTTTATACTTTGCATCAGCCTCCTCCTGCGTCTTTCCGATAATTGGACAAAACATGGCCAAAAACTTGATCGCTTTGGGATCACGACCGAATTGCTCTTTTGCTAGGGTTCTGATCTCAGCTATGTTCTTCGCCACCGTGACGGGGCTGTGGCCAGCGACGAAGATGGCCTCGGCGTGCTTGGCGGCAAAGTTCTTTCCGGCTTTGGAAGTCCCGGCTTGGAGGATTAGGGGGGTGCGTTGCGGGGAGGGCTGGCAGATGTGAGGGCCGGGGACGGTGTAGTATTTTCCGGAGTGGTTGATTAGGCGGACTAGGGAGGGGTCTGTGTAGATGCCCTTTTCACGGTCGAGTTTGACTGCGTCATCTCGCCAAGATGATTGCCTAGATTTGTAAGTGAAAATTCAAATGAATATGGTGAGTCACGTACCAAAGCTTGTAAGTGACATCGACGTATTCTTCAGCAATGGCATATCTCTCATCGTGGCTCGGCTGTTCAGTATGCCCAAGATTTCGTGCAGCAGAGTCAAGATAGCCAGTCACGATATTCCAGCCAAGTCTTCCACCAGTTAGATGGTCCACAGTGCTGAGTCTGCGGGCAAGGTGATAAGGCTGCTCATAAGTAGTCGCCACGGTTACACCAAAACCAATATTCTTAGTAGCTGCAGCCATAGCTGGCACAGTAGCAAGAGGTTCATTGACAGGCCACTGTGCGCCTGAAATGATGGCAGGATCTGGGTTACGGGGACCTTTGTAGACATCATAAGATCCCTAAAATGTGAGCGAAATGAAATGTGAGGTAATGAGAGTAGCTCACAAGAACATCAGCGATAAAAATACCGTGAAACTTTCCCTTCTCGAGAAGTTGAGCTAGTTTCACCCAGTGATTGATATTGTTAAATTCCCATGATTTATCATCTGGGTGTCTCCAAAGACCTGGCGATTGATGACCACTGCAAGATTCAACAAAGGCGTTGATGATGAGCTGCTTTTTAGCCTTGGGGGCCTCTTGTGATTCAGACATTTTGACTGCAAGTTGTCCCTCAAAATTGAGTGAATGAGGGGTAAAGAATGAGGTAATATTAGTGAGTGAGACTTTAGGTGAGCCTAATACTCATATAAGTGAAATGCGACATATAAAAATGTTGCGCAATCGAGACACTCAGATCGCGTGCTTGCGGAGAGGGTGGGGCTGTACCTTGAGATCTACTTCCCTCAATTGCCGATACCAAGTGGTGTGACGAGACTAAACACTATTCTCGGATAAATGGATGTGATACAAAATGCCGCTCACATTTCATTTTGTGGCTTAATCGTGTAACCTGACAGCTGATTCGGTTCAGCTTACGCCTGACTTCCATTTCAGGCAATTCTCTTGTTATACAGCAAGAACGGGCCCGTGCCTCTCTTCTTTTCCTTTTTCTACGATAAGCGTAGATCACGTCAGTTTTGTAGCTGCAGGGTTTTGATATCACATCTCATCATTTTAGGGCGAAACACGCTACAGTCTTGAGAGCCTGGACTAACCGGGATTTAGATGTAACAGGAAATAGAACAGGAAGACAAAATAAGTTATCCGAAAAGCTTGTGGAGATGTGTGCTGAGATGCAAATCCTGAATCAGGCCCTAAGGTATATTTGTGTCCAGAGACTATGCTCTGCGGTTGTGTAACGTAGAGTAAGCAAGGCTGAGTTTGACTTAGTAAGAAAATTGACTACCTCCCAATCCGACCGCACCCAGGTCATTTATACGTTGTAGGAAAGAAAAGTACTTAGGACGTTTGTGCTCAGTAGTAAAATGACTAGATAAATAATATTCGAGATTTGGATTAAACTTGACTAAATATTTAAATCCAATTATATAGAGGCTTGCTTCCTCCGCCTATCCAGTCGCCGAGTCTGGGGGTCTCTAAATTCATTGGAAATAAATCTGGTGTTGAAACGCCCATCGCTGAAGGAAACTCTTGTCCCATAAATCCACCACTGAAAGCTGTCGTTGGAAATCCGGCAATACACTCTGAGAAAATATCAGTTTCTAACGCAAATGTATTAGCAGAGATATCCAAAGACGTAATCGGAGGAAAGGGATGCTGCTACAAAAAGCCAGAAACATAATTTATTTGGATAACTTACCTTCGTATGCGTCCCAGGTAAACTGGTCAAGCCATGTATCTATATACTGAGGCGGTCCGGAATCAGCGAGAGGCACACCAATCTCTTCTTCCGGATGCAATCACCGACCCTGACTTTGCTCTTGCCCTTACTTGGCCCCCCTAATTCGTGGGTGCAGTATAAAACGACCCCCCTACTCATACAGGATTCAGATGGTAACTGACGGTCACATCGTACCCTGGGAGTTATCAGTTAGTTCGTCTCAGAGCTCTTGCTACCGCAAGCGAATGATCTTACTTTCGGTTCCTACAAAAGGTGTATGACAGCAGTGGTTTCTCCCGCCGATGATCCCGAAGTTGTGGCAGTGAGCTGATGCGCCACTTTCGGTATTTCGCTATGGACGGGCGGCTCAAGAGAATCCATTAAGTGCAGGCTCCCGCCATCGAAATGAAATCAAAGTGTCAGTGGAAAGTTGGAGTGGAAGTGACAAATGGGGTATTCAGCGGAGCAAATGGTGGTGGGGTCGGGGGATAAAGCGGGCCATGGACGGAGCATTTGGCGGAGCATTTAACGGAGCATTTAATGAGCCAGTCAGAGGATGGGTCAAAAGCAGGAGCCCCACTCTTGTGCTTCCGGCTTTACCAGACCTCAGGACAATCAATTGAGGCTGATATAGTCGTTATATGCAAAATATCGTGATTACTGCCTCCCATTGAAGGAATTTAGTATTTGTATTGGGAGTTGATGGCAACTACGGGTCATTTGAGGTTGTTAATAGTCATGGGAGGTGCTTGTCCTTGTATTATCTCCTTTGATTTTGATTCGCTGGACGATCTACTGCCAATAATGTCCAACATCGGAGCAAACCCTGGGCAGAACAGGATCACACGGCATGGCCAATTCTCGAGTTTGTGCTTAAACCCACCATTATTTCTTCTCTTGTAGCAATATATAATCTGTTTCCTGACTCTGCCATCATCGAGAAAGAGGCAAAAAAGCACAGAAATCAAATATCGACAAGCAACGAGAAACGAACTCTACGGATATCCATACTGCAAATATGAAACCTGATGCCGAGAAGGGCGCAACAGAAGCTGGCGAGGTATCTCCTACATCAGATCTAAATATAATCGACTGGTCTGGTCCCGATAACCTAGAAAACCCATGTAACTGGTTAAAAGCCTATAAGTTAACAAATATTATAGTCATTAGCCTATCTATCCTATATACTAACCTAGTAACAACAATGTTTACCCCTAGCGCCGCTACTATGAAATGTAAATTTAGCTTTAAGAGTATTAAACTTAAAGTCCTAACTATTACCATAATATCTCTTGGCTTTACGCTTAACTAGTTATTTATCTCCCTTATATTTAAGGTCTTTAGCTATATCCCGATTTACAGGGTAAGCTTAATATTCTATATAGGATTTATAGCTAGTTATATATATAGTACCATTATTATAGAGTTTCTAGGCTTTTGTTTATTAACTAGTATAGCTACTGTATTATATATATCTATAGGCAGGGGTATAGTAGCTAATCTTTTGCCTAAGGAGGAGAGAGATATTACTATAGCTATTTTTATAGCTAGGCTACTCTTTGGGCCTGTATGTTCTCTTTTCAAAGAGTAGAGATTTTAGTAAGCTAATAGTCAGACTAGGTCCTTAGTCCCATTGTAGGAGGATTCGCCGTTAAGAATCTTGGATGGAGGTGGTGTTTCTACCTCATTTTAATACTTGTAAGTATCACCCCGTCCATATCTTCTTTCTGGCGTCAGCTAACGGGAGGCGTTAATACCAGGCCGGTTCAGTCATAGCCATCACCTTCTTATTCATAAATAAAACAAGCTCTATCAATATCCTTAAGTCCAAAGGCACTAGGCTTTATAAAGAGACAGGCAATCTAAACCTATAAGCTGCTAGTAATAAATAGACTTCAGTTAAGCAGCTTGTGCTCTATGCCCTAACCTAACCTATGGAATTCCTCTTTACATTGCTAATTATTATTCTAATCTTGCTTTATATTGCCTTTAACTTTAGTATTATTATACTTCTCTTTACTAAATTCCTAACTATCTATAAAAACACTTACTACTAGAGTGTTAGTATTTCTGGCCTGGCATATATTAGTGTTAGAGATAGCTGCACCATAGGTATTCACTTTTGCCAAGCTCAGTGATAGTCTGCTGAAAGCTGAAGGGGGAAACTACCGCGCTGAGCGACGACTTATCATAATAATATTGTATCTCCAATGTTTCCAATCGGGTTGTTTATCTATGGTTAGACCACTGAGTACAGAGTGCACTGGGTTGTGCCCATCATCAGTACTGCTGTGGACCTGGAGCGGTTATCATCTTTTCATCATCCGAGACGTACATAATCGACATCTTTGGGCCTCAAGGAGCGGCATATGCACTTGCGGCGATTACTCTACTTTGCAGTCTTACGGGCGCTTTTGCTTTTATACCCGTGCCGATTTACTTTTACTTGCACGGTGCACCCCTTGGAAAAGGTTTCCTGCCGAGATCTGACGTAGAGGATTGTGTCCCTGGCTTATTTTGGAAATCTTATTATCTGGTAGAAACCCTGTGACCCTGGTTCCCTGATGACTCTTTTTTTTTAGAGAATTCTTGCTTTTGTTCTTCTTTTCTGATTTACTGTATTTATTTATTTTCTTTAATTATTTCCTTTTATATTAGACTAACTTATATTATGTAGAACTTACTAAAGATATATTTTTATAAATTTACTTTACATTTTAATATAATATAAAAATAGATTTAAGCACGAAATACTTTAATGCCTTAATAAATAACTAAGAATTATTGAAATACCTTCATTGAAATGGGTAACTACTGAGGTATATTGCTTAGTCATGCTATATGACATGCTTTGTGCCGCCCATCTCACCATTTTAGACCAAAAACACGCCAATACCCCAGTCGAACCTTGATGACGCTAATCATGCAAGAGTAGGCCAGCTCATGGATACAGTGGCTGATAACCGCTTTGATATTGACACAATTACTGGAGCATGATCGCCATAGATAAATTGCTGAACTGCCGAGGTTAGCTTGACCTGCAGATAGTTTGACCCGTTTGTCCCTGCAGCTGTGATAACGACATACCTGACGTTGTATACGCAATGTGAGGGGCTATCTGCCTATATAGCCAGCATGATTCTCAGGTCATTGTCCTCAATTTGTTATTTTCTATAGAGTCATATTGTCATCATACCCAAACATTTCTCATCATGGCCACAACTTTTGAGAGTTCTGACCCAGCTGTGTACAAAGAGTACGAGGCTCAGTGGTCCACTCTCCCCACGGATGCCGAAGGCTGGATTAAGCGTGCCAAGGACGTCGCTCAAGTCCTAGCAAAAGACGCTCCAGCTCGAGAACGCGCGAACAAGTCTCCCAAGGCTGAGGTCGCTCTTCTTAAGCACTCTGGTCTTCTCAAGATCCTCGGTCCAGCTAAATATGGCGGCGGTGAACAGCCGTGGAGTGTTGGTTTCAGAGCAATTCGCGAGGTCGCCAAGACGGATGGGTGAGTCCTATCTAACAGGATATGAAATACTGAAGCTGATGAGTGATAGTTCTGTTGGCATGCTTCTCGGCTATCATCTCGTCTGGTCCACAACCGCCAACGTAGTCGGAACGTCCGAGCAAGCAGACCGCACGCACAAACTAATCATCTCAAACAACTACTTCGTCGGCGGTGCCGTGAACCCTCGCGACAACGATCTCAAGATCACTTCCAACGGAGATAAGCTCATCTTCAATGGTTTCAAGAACTTTAGTACTGGCGGTGTGATCTCAGACTTGACTGTTCTTGAGGGTGTTTATGGTGAGAAGGAAGAGCATATCTTTGCTATTGTGCCGACGCAGCAGCCTGGCTTTCAGTTTAAGCATAACTGGGATAATGTTGGGCTGAGACTTACGGAGTCGGGGGGTGTTAATATTGAGAATGTTGAGGCTCCGTGGAGTGATGCCTTGGGATGGGACGTTGAGGCTAAGAAGCCCGATCCTAATATTCTGGCCATTCCTTTCACAAGTCTCTTCTTACCAACGTAAGTTGTTCGCGAGTGTTGTTCTTCGGATTTGCTAACATGAGATACAGAATTCAACTCAACTTTGCTAACCTCTACCTCGGCATTGCGGCCGGTGCTCTTGAGTTTGCCAAGGAGTATACTCTCAAGAACACTCGCGCCTGGCCCTTCGGTGGTGATGTAAGTACCACTCTCTCTAAAGCCAACCTTTTCTAACAAATCATCAGAACAAGGAGAAAGCAACAGACGAATTCTACATCCTCTCCACCTACGGCAACTTCTTCGCCCACCTCCGCGCCACCGAAGCACTCGCCGAGAAAGTCAATGGTGAAGCAGACTCCCTCTACGCCAAGTACTCACAAGATCGCTCCGCCGTTACAGCCGAGCAACGCGGTGAATTTGCCGAATGGGTCGCCAGTCTCAAGGTTGTCACTACCGACACTGGCCTCAAGATCACGTCGGGCGTGTTTGAAGTTACGGGATCGAGGGCTACGGCTGCAAAGGTTGGGTTGGATAGGTTCTGGAGGGATTTGAGGACGCATACACTGCATGATCCTGTGGCCTATAAGAATAGGGAGTTGGGGAGGTATGTTTTGTTGGGAGAGTATCCTGAGCCTACTTGGTATACTTGATGGGTTAGTTTGGTTTTTAGATAGTTCTGAAAATAGTTAATGAGAATGCCATGCCCTACCTAGTCCTTGAGCCTAATGGAAATTGTAAAAGAACGGTGAGATCGGTCGATACTTAGGTCTCTACAGCTTCTAGTCTCTCATAAATCTGGACTTGAGCGAACAAAAGGCCAGCCCTCCCGTCGCAAAAGAATTACAAATTGCATCCAAGTGCTTCCAATCTCCCATTTCACGAACTAAGCCCTAAACAAAAGAGGTCTCTTCCTTTCATGGACCAAACCCTCAGTTCTTTGCCTTGTTAGTCTCTGGACCCGCGTAAGCATCAGTCTGACCAATCTTGGTCCAAGGAGCGAAAGCCTGTTACAACGGTTAGTTCAGAATCCTCACAATGAATAAAGAACACTCACATTTTTGACATTGTGCAGCGTCGCAGCAAGTTCAGGAAAATGTCGACACAAAACATCCTTCATCGTGTTATTCTGCACCCAATTGATGCCCTCACGAGTGTACACCTCAGGACACCATCCATCGCCTGCAAGGAAGCGATCAAACTTGATGCGGCGAGTGGCCATGAGGATAAACAGGCGGAAGGCAGTGTCGCTAAAGCCAAAGCCCTTGGGTAGAGGCTCGCTGAGCGTACCGACAAGAAGATCTACGGCCTCGAGATCGCCATTGTAAACTTCCTCCAACTCAGCAGCCAATTTTGCATCACCGCCTGTAAGATCAAGGAAGCTCTTTGCGGGTGCCATGTGAAATAAGCGACGGAAAGCGTTGTAACGAGGAACGCCGCGCTCACGATCACGAAGGATGTCCATGGTTCCCAAGTCCAAGTGTCGACCGTGAGGAAAGTCTTTATCGCCTGGGATGTTCAATTCGCGCAAGAAGTTGGGCATGTTGTGGGCTCGGATGGCACCTGGGTAGTTGACGCCGAAGGAGTAAAAGACATCAGCGAAAGAAAGGCCAAGACCGGATTTGTCTTCGTCGAAGGGCTTGCGAGCCGACTCAAAGGCAACGTCTTTGATGGGAAGTGTACCCTTGTGTTGACCGTCTTTGATCCTGAAGAATGCTACGTTGTCGGGAATGAGAGGATGGAGACGGTAGACGGAGACGAATTCCTCTGTGAGGCAATATGGCACGTTGTCGTGATCGACACCTGATCCAGGAATACCAGAAATGACCTCTGATTTGTTGTCAAAGACACGACCAAAGACATACCAGAGCTATTAAAACCAGTCAGTAACCATTTATAATGGGGATCAGTCTATCAGAGGACATACCTTGTCGCCCAAGAGTCCCCACCAGTTCGCGTTCATCCCAATCTGCAGCGCCGGGTGCTGCAGAATACCTGGCGTCCACTCAACAGTATGGATCTTGGCCATGAGAGCACAATTGATAAGTCGCGCAGTATCAAAGATCTGATCACTCGACCAGCTCGGATTCGAAAGATGAAGCTGCGTGGCAATGGCGTTATGCTCAAGCGCAAACAAGGTGTGAAGAAGTTCAAGCCCCAACCACCAATTCTGTCTGAACCCAGTCTTGGGAATACCATCCCTGGATCGAGGGAGGAACTGCACGCCATCTTCACGCGCAACATGAAGTTGACCGGGATATGATTTATCACACTTTGCTCGGAGAGCTTTTGTCTCGGCTTCAGTGGATCCGTAGATCTGAGAGGCGTCCCACCAGTGGGTGCACTCGTTGGTATAAGCAGGTGTTTCTATATCTTGTTGTGAAAGGGCATCGTCTTTCTTGGTTCGGGGGATTTTCATGATACGCTCTGACCATCTGTCGGTTTTGTCTAGTGGAATCTCAACGTCTTTGTCGCCGTTTGTGACGAGGGAGTGCTGTGCCCAATCATGAACTTGGAACTGGATCCAAGCTGCGGCGAGAAGATTAACGATCTCGGCAGGTTTAAACTGGCCTTCAGGTCTAGCGAGAATCTTTTCAGAGATGAGTCTTGGATTGGGAGTAAGCAGTTCCTGCTGAGTGGGCGGCGTTGTATTCTTTCCTGAAACATTTCGACCAAATCTCATACCAGCACAGCCCATTTTTGGCTGCGCCAGATCATTGAAATCACCGTCGGAGTTTCTAGTCGCGATGAACTTTGAGTTCTTCATGGGACAATCGGCTGCGGTGCCCTGGAACTCGGCGCTGGGGTAGGTGTCGTGAAGGTTCTTCTCGCGGAGTTCATATCGAAGAGCGAGGAGATTAAAGACACCGAGCCATGTGGGCAGTCTGTGCCACTGGACAAAGATGTTTACAAATTTCCAGAGACGAATGTAAACGGACTTGAAGATGGATTTAAGGGAGATCATGTTGAAGTGAGAGAGTCCAATGAATAGTGTAACAATAGAAAAGGAAACAGCGAGGGATTCTTTGCTGAGTACAGAAGCCATCGTGCGTGTGTCACTCAAATTTCAGCAGGGGATCATGGTCGTTTTATAACTGTAATCACAAGCTTCGAACTAGGCAGAATACAGGCACATGCAAGTCGTCCCTCCTTATGATCTATCACCAGTTGGGCGAGAGGCGTCGTGCTAGGTATCACCGTATGTGACGAAGCTTATTTGTTGACTCACGGGCCTGTATCCCCCTCCATTCCATATTTTTCTGAGCCATTTACCTATCGTGAGCAAAGACGGCGGTGGTGCCTAGCCGAAGAAGGGAATGGCGTTCCACAAAGTGTAATATCGGTCACTGCCGAAGCTTAATGTAAGCAATTACAAGAGTCTCGCCATACACCGTTTAAGCTGTGCATTGCATGTGTTGCTGCAAGTGACCAGTATTGTCTATGGGTGTTACGGGCAGCTAAGAGGTACGGATCCCAGCGCTTGATATTTGTTCTATAG
Organism: Fusarium agapanthi; assembly: GCA_001654545.1. Taxonomy (NCBI): domain Eukaryota; kingdom Fungi; phylum Ascomycota; class Sordariomycetes; order Hypocreales; family Nectriaceae; genus Fusarium; species Fusarium agapanthi. The sequence continues at coordinate 23,901 of LTDI01000191.1, forward strand.
GAATATCATCGAATTGCGCATGCTTTGTCGCATTTAATTTGAGGAGAGACTTTTGGGTATCCTTATCCGGACATATCTACCCGACAGCAGGACAGGCTATTAGAACTGAACAGTACCAAATCATAGTCATTATATAATACAAGAGAATAAGAAAAATGATCCTCCCATCTTACTTCTGCCGCCTTCTCACTCCTTCTTCTCCTTCTCCCCCTTCTTATTCTTCGGGACTCTAACAAGCCAATACAACGCCAAAGCCGCAAAAACATTAAAGATGATATACACCCACATCAGCCCAAAATTCCTCCACCGCTCATCATAATATGACTTAACCCTCGCCAAAAACACATTACTGTCCCCAATAGTACAATACTTGCATGTACTGTTACTGCTCTCATTCACAAGATAACCCCCCGCGCTCTTGATATACGCCTGCATATACTCCGCGCACGTCTTGCCCTCCGGCGGTGGGAAAACAACATATTCGTTCTGCGCACAGACAGCTTCTGTATTCGCCACCGCGGTGGACAAGATGGCTGATATGAGGTATGTAAACGGACTGACGCGATACATCCAGATCCAGAACTTGGGAAAACTGCCTGGTGTTGCGAGAACACCGCAGAATATGAGACACATCATGAAGAGCAGGTTCGCGATGTTTCCTCCTGTTTCGGCTGAGCTGCAACCGGCGATTATGAAATCGGTAAAGGTGCAGGTGAAGAGCATGAAGACTAAGAAGAGCAAGAACATAAGGGCGCCGCGCTCAGCTACGGCGTCGGTGGGTTCGGCGTTGCGATATAGACCGATGGGGTAGTACCAGCAAAAGAACATAATCGCAGCCATGAGGGTGTTCCATGGGATTTCGACGATGATTTGACTCAGGATGAAGACCTGCCAGCTGTACGTTTTAGAGGGTCGTTCTCGTACTTCATATAGATCTCGTTGGATGACGAAGTGCGGCATCTAAATAGTCAGTCTTGCTCATGTTAGATCAGATTTGAGAAAGTTCGGCGTACCTGTTGCTGCGCGAGCTGGCCAAAGACAGTCAACACTTGAAAAATCGCAAACATCTGATTCTGCAGTCCAAGCGCCGTGTTAGGCGCCTGATAAAATGAAAAGCCAATAAACAGTGCGACAAGTGTACACAGCGCCGCTTTCGAGTAGATATAAGAGGGTGTTCTCCAATACTGTTCCAAGACTCGCGTCGTGACATACTTCAACTGCGTCGTAAACGTAGCTGCAAACTCATCGTACAAATGCGGATCTTCATCCTGAATCTTCTCAACCTTGTGATGAGATAATTCCTGCAAGTGTTTCTGAACCTCAGCGAACTCGGAGGACTCCTTCCAGATCTGGGGCCAGTCGAGGTCTGTCTCGGAGCCGGGTGCTGCACCGATCACTTCGAGCATCCATTCTGCGGGGTTGGCTTCAGGCGAACATGGTTCTGCGCCGTGAGATTCGAAATAACGAGTCATTGCGAGGGAATGATCGCCGATGTCTCCGAAATATACTGTTTTTCCTCCACTGGCTAGGAAGAGTAGACGATCGAAGCGCTGGAAGAGCATAGCTGATGGTTGGTGGATGGTGCAGAGGATAGCTTGCCCACTACGAGCCAGCTTTTCCAAGAGGTCTAGGATAGCCCATGAAGTCTGGGCATCTAATCCCGAGGTAGGCTCATCAACGAATAACAAAACTGGTGGTTTCGCAGCGAGTTCAACACCAATCGTTAAGCGTTTCCGTTGTTCTACATTCAAACCCTCGCCTAAAACGCCGACCACTGCTTCGGAATAGTCCTGCATATCTAGCATTTTGATAACTTCATCAACATACGCGATCTTCTCTTTCACCGGTATGTGTTTTGGCTGACGCATTATGGCGGAGAAGTTGAGGGCTTCGCGGACTGTTGTTGTGGATAGGTGCAGGTCTTGTTGTTGGACGTAGCCTGTTTTGCGCTGGAAGGAGGCGTCGCGGAGTTTGTCGTCGACGAGGATGTCGCCGTGGATGACGCCCATGCTTGTGCGGTCGGCGAGACAGTCGAGTAGGGTTGTTTTGCCGGCTCCTGAGACTCCCTGAATTCATTAGTGCTGAGAAGGATATGGGGTTGCAGAGGGCGTACCATTAGAGCTGTCATTGTACCGGGCTTGACCCATCCTGCTACGTTATCGAGAATACGTCTGTTTTCACTCTTGATCTTGATGTCGTAGTAGACGTTGTTCCAGTGGAAGACACTCGTTGACTTGAAGTTTGATGGCTGTCCTTCCCCATAGCCTTCTTTCTCAGTGATGGCCACGCGACCCGCCGGACTAGACTCAGCATCGACTCTGTTCTTGGCAAGTCTGTGTCCTCGACGGAAAACAAGAACTTCTCCCTTTGACTTCTTTGCACTGACAGCTTCAGCAAAGAACATGTATGTCGCAAGGAAAAAAAGCGTAAAAGCGATAACTATACCAACATTTCGCCACTTGTGCGCATGGTAGTACGAGAACGACAGGTTGATATACCTGTCCCCTGAAACCATCGGCTCTCCCTGTACAGCCCCAACAGTCGAGCAAACGCGATTCTCAGGCGCTGCATCCGAATACGTAGGAATGAACAAGTTACACTCAAACTTGCGGTTATGAAACTCATTCACCATAAGTGATTCAAACGCATACGCAAGCGGATCGACGTAGTTGATCCATCGGCACCAACCGTGCATATAGTCGATCTGAATCACGAAGCCCGTGAAGGTGACTAGTGCGAGGATGAGGAGAGCAGCGGGGACCATAGCTTGAGAGAGTGTTCGAGATGCAGAAGCGATTGTTCTGAAAATCATGGACATGCAGAGCGTGGTAATGAATGTGATGAAGAGGAAGAAGAAGAAGGGACCGGGTTCTCGGCGGAGGTTGGTCATGAAGTAGAGTGTGAGGTTATACATGAAGGCGTTGAGGATCTTGTAGGGCATGTCGCAGAGCATAGAAGCCACTGCTTCAGACGATGGATGATACATGGCGTAGCGATCGTGCTTCTCAACGATGGGTCGTTGAGCATACAACGTAAGAATCTAGACCTGTTAGTCCAAAGCTGTAAATAAGATCAAGATGGATGAGAGTACCTCGAGAGCACTAGAGAACGCGTTAGACAGACAAGCCAAAAAAAGCAAAGCCCCCCTCTGAAAAAAGCTCGCCGTCGTCTGATTGATATTATAAAACACACTCCCCACAATAAGCGCCATGATGAAATTCCCAAACAACTGCGTCAGCGTAATAGTCGGATCTGTCACCAGCCGCTTAAAGCCCCGCCAGACACAGAGCTTCGTCTGCTGCCAGTAGCTCAACGTATACGGGCTATTCTTTCGTTGGTTCTTAGCCTGAGCTGCGCGTCGATTCGCTCTAAACTCTTCTGCTTCAGGTCCATTGATCGGAAAGTCGCGTTTGTACTCTTCGATTTCGCGTTGGAGAAGGGTGTTGGCTTGGGAGGCTTTCCATGCTGCTGCGAATTCATCTGGTGTTCTCGGTGCGCGGTCTTCAAACCCCTTTCGAATAATTCGCTCTTGTGGACTGGTCATCGACGTCAAGAAGTCAGGCACGGTCTGTCTTGCTGGACACTCAAACCCCAGATCTTCAAAATACCGCTTCGCCATTTTCGTCCCCCCAAAGAATATCTGCCTTCCCTCATACAGCACAAGAACCTTGTCAAAAATATCATAAGCAGCCTGCGGGGCTTGATATATCGACACCATGGCCGCAGTATCAAACATCTGCGTCTGCAGCCTCAACGTCTTACAAAACTCCACTGCATTCGCTGAATCCAGACCTCTTGTGCTATTATCCCAACACTGCAGTGGTGCGCCGCTAAGAGAAGCTTCTGCGATGGTGACGCGTTTGCGCTCGCCGCCGGACACGCCGCGGACGTACTCGTTTCCGACTTTTGTGTTTACGGTGTGGCTTATGCCGAACATGGCCATCACCACGTCGCGGGAGTGCGAGATGAAGGTCTCGCGGTCGATATCGCCGGGGATGGAGCGGGGGGCGCGGGCGTGGGCGGCGAAGTCGAGGGTGTCGCCGACGGTGAGGTGGGGGAAGTGGACGTCTACTTCTGCGGTGTATATTGCTTCTCCGCGGTGGCGGGTGTGCATCTCATGGGCCGTTATGCCTGGTGATGTTCAGCTGGTTCAAATTTTGAAGAGTTGGTGACTTACCCCTGTAGTTGAAGTATGCATCATCGTTGATGTAGATACCACTTGTCTCTCCGGAAATGGTCTTGAGATATGTTGAGCAACCAGATCCAGGAGGTCCCAATACTACCAACATCTCTCCGTTCTTGACAACGCCATCAAAGTCTCGAATAATGTCAATTCTAGTCTTTCCATACCCCATCAACTGTCGTGGAAGCGAAGCGACGTCAAGCCAGATATTGGCCACGTTCTTTTGATAATCTGTTGGCTGGCCATATCCAAACACATTAAGGTTCTGATAACAAACACCGGCTTTTCGATTAGTAAAGCCAGTCTCACTGCGCAATTTCGAAATGGCTTTTGCCCAAGCCAAAGCTCTGAACTTGTCGCTTCTGGGATTCAGGGGGCTGTTTTCATCTGCTGTAAAGGGGTTGCCACTGATAGCAGACATTTGACTCTGGTTGGTGTACTGCCGTGCCAAGTCGCGAACGATACTGTGTCTGCGCTCGAGCTCCGAGTCTTCTTCATCTTCTGTAGTGGATCTGGCTGGTGTTTCGTCCTTGGAATCCATGTGGTCTTGAGAATAGTTGGTAGGAGTTGTATCTGAACTTGGATTCACGGGTGTTTGCAGGTCATGAGTTGAAGTAGTAGTCTGATTGTTTGCTGTCACATGTGGTCCCAGTCCAGGTAGCGGTGCTGGTTGGACGGAGGTACCGCCCATATAAGCTGATGCCATGATTGATTTGTTTAACCTGTGTTTCTTGTGGAGTGCTATGGGGTATTTTGGTTACTTGCGTGTCAATAGAGATAGTATGAGCCGAGAGTTTTGAGCTTCAGAAATCTAGAGATGGTCCAATGCTTCAGCCTCTCATATCAGTGGAGTTTCTAATACGAAAAACTGCTGGAAATAAAGCTTCAGTATCGCGATAATGAAGACATAAACCGCACAGTCCTTTTAAGTCGGCCAAGCGGACTCTTGTCAGAATGCGTCTCCCGAATCGCGTGTTCACCAGAATTATCCGCATCTCCAAGTTCCAATATCCCGGTATGTCACCCCCTGGCCTCGGGAAGTTGTGGAGGGCTCTCGGGATGCGTCTCGAGCCCGACTGCCCGAGTGTGGCACCCCATGCCCCGCCATGCATTTGTTGCATGATCTGCTACCCAATCGTCTTCACCCTAGTCCCGGAGGGTTTTGAGTTTGGGCTATATGCTTTTAAAGTCGACATCGACATCGACATCTCATGAGATGCAAGTTGAGATATTGTAAGAAAGATAATTATCGTAGATTTCATACGACAATGTCGAGTCCTGCTTCGCATCGGGATGAGTCTACGGACTTGAGCCCTACAGTTACAAACACATCGATGGGTTCGGAGCCAAAGAAACCAGGCAAGAGAGTGCTGGCATGTGTGCTCTGCCAACAGAGGAAAAAGAAATGCGATCGGAAGACTCCGTGTTCAAACTGCATAAGGGTAATCCCTCAACAAAACCTCGGGTAGAGTTTGATACTGACGATTTGATAGCTCAAAACAGTCTGCACTCCAAGTTTACCTGCTTCGCCAAGGAAGCGCAGACGCCCGAATCAAGAGCTTTTGGAAAGGCTTGCGAGATGTGAAGAACTTCTCCGGCATTGCACCTGCATAAGACTTCCAACGCCAGAGCATAGTCCGCCAAATCAACGCGAGCAGTCACCTTTGAGCTTACACGAAGGCGATGATTTGAAAAGGAAGAGGAGCAGAGAAACGTCGCCTACAGAGGCAAATTGATGGACACCCGGAGTTGTTCTCTCACACGAATGAGTTCTCTGAGAAAACACGGATGGTCGGGCGGTTTGTTATTTGACTTTGCAGTCTCCTGGTATGAAGCTTCGTGTTTTCTGAGACATGTTCTCCTGCAATTGGGGTTTGTCTCCATGGAGTCGAGGCCTTTCATTGGGGATGGATCATCTGGCAGACAATCACGGACGACTTGCCTGTATTTATGACGATACCCAATTCTGTTGTGTCAATATCTCAGTCTTTGAGAGACAAAATAATCATTTCAAGCGATCCCTCTTTATACAAGAAGATCAGATACTTATACAATAACTATCTAAGCCTACTTGTTCTAAAGTCTAAACACACGTCTTCTCGTTTAGCATAGCGAAACCGAAATGCGAAAACGTAAAAAACCTGGGGCCTTTGAGTTACTCGTTCAGATGTGACCCTCTATCAGCAACGCCATTACAGGGGTCATTTACAGGGATCACCCGCTGAAAACCAATCATTCGGCAGCCCGCTTTCCAAGGGTTGCAGGTGATCAGTTGACGTGAGGAGATCAGGCCAACCATGGCGTTGTCTTGACTGGATTGGTGGCGTGAGTCTGAGTCGGTCTACGGGGCTTTGGATTGTCCGCTTCCCGAATAGCTTCAAATTGGGTGATGTGTATGGGGGCTGGGATGGGTGAGGTGGTATTTGCTCAGCATTATGTGAGATTGACTCAGAGTTTGTTGACACGGAGACAGGCATAAGTTAGATATGATTCTGATATCTGGATTGATAGTCAATCTTGGATGTTTGCTATCTAAATAATTTACGCCCAGCCGGAGAATAACACAAGACCGTACTCCTGGCATCAACACTTGACATTTTCTCAAGCGAGGCGGTTCTACGGATGTACGCAAATAGAAATGCTTATTTCAATCCCGTCGCTCCATTTCTTTAACGGCTAAATATCCACCTCCACAATGTCACATCACCAACAGCACACCACTTCAAGAATCCTACGGACGGAGTATCTCTCAAGTCCGTACTTCCGGCCGATACCCCAGATTTCTAGAAAGAGAAGATAGTCTGATGCTCGTCGGGCCTATTTACCGATAAGGTTCTGATAATGCGAAATTACATAATTTGTTTTTTTACAATAGCCGATATGCCGTTGGAGGTTGGCGTATTCGTGGTATGTGCTGTAGCTGTAAATTTTTGGTACAGCGAGTAATATCTTGGGCCTCATGTTCGAAGCTGTTCTTTCGAAATGGATATTTACTGACCATTAACCAATTACGTCGCATAGTTGCTAGTCATGGGGCAGTCCCTATTGACCGGGCTATATTCAGTCATTACAGACAGTTCCGGTTGGCAGCGACAAAAAGTCAGAGTAACCATGTTACGCCGCGCTATACAACATAACCCGATTATTATCGCTGCTACTCCGACAGTCCTTGCTCATCTTCTCAGAGGAGTATTATAAAATGGTTTCTTATACAAGAGACATGAGTAAGGTACTGCTAAAATACAATCTCTTGCATACAACTCAGCCAGCAAAAGGTATTTATGTAATAAATACCCTACAGGTTTTGTTTTGTCAGCATTGAGGTTCTTCTCTCTGAATTTCTGTGTAGTCAGTTGACTCGACTCACAACCCAAGTCAATGAGATCCTCAACTGGATCTATATTCTATGGCCTCGGAATTAGGTTCCCGGAAGGGAGTATCAAGCTCTCTGCGAGGTGGCAACTCTCGATTGCGTTTGGTTTGTGCCTGAGCAAGAGCGAGTGCGTAGTCAAAGTCGAATTCAGTTGTACTCAGCTTGCTCTCTCGATTCTCCCAGTCTGCATAGATGCTATCAACCGTTCCCTTGTCAAGGGGGCCAAGAACCGTATCACGGCAAGTCCAGTAGGTCGGTATGAGACTCGTTATCTCCTCTTTCGCAACAATTTAAGCACTCCATTTCTTAGCCTCTAGCGACTCAAACTCTCATACCGAGCTTCTTGATTATCCTACAGCGCGATCTCAACACCCTGCAGGGCTCCCTGAATTAACTGGGCCTCTTCAGCTAGGTCCGAGAGCGAGTCAGCTGCGTCGGCGATGGTGCCAATGATCTTTTTGACTTCAATCACGCATTTGTAGACAGCGGCGGCTAGCGCGACTGAGGCGCTGGTGATGCTAAGATGGTTCATTTAACGCCTGAGACCCTCCTGTAGGGTATGGAACAGATACTTATGGTCTCGTCAAGCCAAGCTCCACAGAATTTTTGAGATTATTGCTAACCTGATGTTGGAAGCCTGTTGAGTGTTGACTCTACGTATCCAGTTTCAACCTCCAAGGTGGCTGTGCAACAGAAAGAAAAATGAGGGGCTCTGAGGCGTTGTATAAGAATGGATGTCTAGCGAGTCACGGGAATTGTTGCATTTCTAGCCAGTAAATCCTAAGTAACGTTGAGCCGCAACGTAGGACGACAGCCTGATTCGATACGTATCGTCTGTAGTGGGCAATGGCAGTAGTGGAGGTTGCAAGCAGAGCACTCCGACATAAAAACAGACTGACCCTCAATGGTTGGGATTAAACCGTTGCTCACCAGGATAAGAACCAAAGCTGTCTTGTGATATGGGTTGTTATTAGCTACTTGCGCCAATTAGGGGCGTATCTCCCCTACACTGTTCGCCATGACTCAATTCCTTGTCGCACCCTGAGACATTCGCCTTTCCACAGATCAGACGAGAAAACAGAGCCCCAATCTGTCTGAACTCCCGAAAAGTACCTTCTGTTATATTTGACATCAATGACTACGGAGAAGACCCATTTGACATTCACGCTGTTTGTATTTACGAAACTCCGACCTCTGTAGCCCCTTACAGAATATCGAAGCTTGTGTCGGAGCTAAGATCATCCCTGCTTGGATCGACAGGGCCAGCTGGCTGCTCAACGCGCCTTGATGCATGTAGGAGGTAACTTTGTACTCCCGACCTACCTGTCAGCGGTTGTTTATCGCTTTCCAACACTGGCTTGGTACTTGGGATCAATCTCCGTATGCAGAGTTCTGTTTCACGGTTATTTCTACGGAGTACAGACCAGCAGAATCTGTAAAAGCTTGCTTACCAGGTATAAGAAGAAAATAGTCTACATAACGCGCGTGCAACCTCTAACGTTTCATAGACAAGATTCGCAATGCCTTTTCCACTTGTGCCTTGCCCAGCAGCTCTAGAGAACAGACATTTCACTACCAGCTCACGGTTTTAGTTCCTCCCTAGAGTTTTCTTCTAGTAGTGTACCTTTGGAGAATATGGCAAGGATATGAAGAGAGGTGCCCAGCTAAGAGGAGACTCCCTATATTAGCGCCTTTGCCAATGACGTATGCTTATTTTACCAACCCTGAGCGCTGGTGACCGCTATGTGATCTAGACGACGCAAAATGGCGAGGCGTGGTAGAAGATTGACATCTCAATAGCTCACACTATTGCTAAAGATGCAGGAAAGGATAATAATACCAAGTTCATTTTCACAATCACTGCGGATGAACTTGCTCAGCTCTACCTTGAATGCAACCACCTCGCGTGTTAGCATCAGACTATTGACCATAGGGGCTTAAAGGTCAAATAAACACCGAGTCACTGTGTGTCGAAACCCGATGTTGCGTCGTATCACTCGGTTATCTTATCGCGTGGTTGGTTCAGACATCAAGAAAGCGTGGCAAGCTGACAACCCAACAAGGGGCTACCGTTTCTTGGCAATTCAGTTCGTCCAATTACACCTGTTCGATGATACACAACCATCAAGGGACAGGAAACATGATTCCGCACATTTCCCCGAGTCTTCCGCTGCTGGAACCCAAGATCCTGGCAAGGCCGACACCCCGAGCCAATGGCACATTGTTACGACCCTGATGATTTTTCAGGTTGTTGGCGGCTACCGAGTATACAGTGCGCTGTCAATAGAGGCCAACTGCAGATTAAACAGCACACCAAGATTATTGGGATGAAGAGAAGTTTGGAGTGTTGTCGGAGCATTAACTGCCCCTGGGTACTGTACGCGGAGGCTGGAGCTATAAAGTCGCCATGATCCAGCTGCACGCTCGCTCGCTTGAAATTGTGGCTTTGGACTATTGAAAGCCTCGGGCGACTGTCAACTCTAAACGAACCTCGTCATTCTCGTCTCACACGGGGTGACGCGGCCAAACATTTGAAGTAATTATGAATATGGGCAATCTTTAAGCCATACACACAACATTTAGTATCTAGAAAAGTCTAAAATTCTACAGAGGGTCCTGTTGAATATTCGGTCTGATCTGCATTCGGTTTACCCCAGATCTTGGCGATCATCTCTGCGTTCTAAACCCCTTTGCATTCACGGTTGCACCTGTTGTGGACTGGTTAACAGCCGCCTACGGATACCAACTGCCCGAAAAACAACACATGCTCTGCCCGGCTAAAAGCCGTTAGTCCATCAGTTGTGGCTTTTTCCTCCTGATATTTTGGTGCTTACAGTGGGGGTGTATCTTAACCTTACCTAGCCAAGAGCTGATTAGACCCAATGGGACACCATGCTGATATCTCCGATTTTTAAGGCCAAGGGTAAAAGCACAATAAGCAGCAAACAACGTAGCAGCCAAGCAAAAACTATTAAAAAAGTCATGCAGGTCGATCAATAGTCTAATTCAGCCTTTCAGCTCTCGGAAGTCGGTAAGAGTCGCTCCGGATCATACGGTGAAATCCCTAAACGGATGCGAGGGCGTTAAAAGATGCAAGGATTGCCAACGGCTCATCCAGAGTCTGCTATATAAAGCACCGCAAGAGCCAGCTTCCAAGGTACTGCATCCTCTTAAACAACTTCGCAAACATTTTCATAACTACCATCACAACCATCGCCATGCGCTTCTCAACCGTCGTTGCTACCGCCCTCGCGGCTTTCTCCAATGCCTCCCCTTGCCTCGCAGGTGCACCTGAGCCCGTCATCTGCGGCGGAAACGGCTACGTCGGTGCCACAAATACCCCTTGGTACAAGAAGTCCCAGGCCGAGGGCACCATCGAGGGCTGCTTCAACTCGTGCACTGGCGGCTGCAAAGCCATCAGCTTCGACACCCAGTACAAGACGTGCTACTTCTACACCGCCGAAGTCTCCAAGATGCGCCTCTACCAGGTCACCAACTCGCCCATGACATTCCACTACTTCGACCGAGCTTGCGTCGCGGACGCTGTTGGCAAGACCTGTGGAGCTACTGGCTACGTTAGAGCCACGAATACTCCTTGGTACAAGAAGTCGCAGGCTGAGGGCAACATGAAGAACTGCCTTGATGCTTGCCGTGGTGGATGCAAGGCTGTCAGCTTTGATGTCCAGTACAAGACCTGCTACTTCTATACCGCCGAGGTCTCAGCTATGCAGCTTTACACTGTCTCTTCGCCCATGAGCTTCTACTACTTCGACCGAGCCTGTGGCTATGAGCCTACCGAGGCTGTCGCTGTCTAGGCTGGTCTTGTTACCGTTGAGACCTAGCCCAGTTGTCCTCAACCCTTGTCTTTCATTCTAGTGTTGGGGGCGTGTTCAATACGATGTTGGCGAGGGCTATGAAGCTACATGCTACAACACTGGCCGCAAGTGATGTTGGTTACATGGGGTTTAAATTCAATGTGAAATAGTTCTTGATGACGAGAAGTTAGATAGTTGTATTTACTAAACCCATGATGCGATAGCAAGACATGTGTGAAGAGGCTCTGAGGCTTTACAAGTAGTAGATGTTAAACTATCATGCAGTCAAAGGGTATTATTAAATCACAATCTATGTTTGTCAAACGAGCTTCTACGCGATGTGGACCTAATGGTGCCCCCAGATCGCTAGCATCTCTGGCGCGACGTATGATACTGAGGTTCCAACACTGACTTAGTCTGGTGGCTTTGCACTAAAAGACCGATTCTATAACACAAGGAAGCCGAGATCTGACGAGTCAAACTGAGATATTGGGCCGCATTAGCTAGGCAGTGAGTTCTATCGATTAATAAAATATTCAATTCAGAGATTATAAGTCTGAGCTTTCAAATCTCGAGCTGCTAGTCACTACCCTTTTCAGTCTGCTAAAGAAGCTTCTAGGTTGATAAAGAGTAGTAATGTCAGTCTGACTTCGCTTGAGACCAACAGTTGCTGCGGCTTTACCAGGAAATCCGTCGACGCACCAGCTCTGATCGTCTTCCAATTGCACTCCGGCGACCTTTTCCTGCTGGAACCTCTCATATCTGCTCAATATGGGATCATACCCGGTTGCCTCTGGAGGCTCTATCTCCCCCGGGAAAATCTCGGAAGCGCCTATAGCGAGCCGTGAGACCTCGATACGTCGAATTATCTTGCATGTGAGAAGTGACTTATCTCTATCAGATAGGGGGCAGCGGTCCTCCCCGTCACATATCTTGACCAAAAGTCCAATCTCGCCTTGTACTTCGACAGGCCGTGGCCGGGAAAGAATAATACCAATCTTCAAGGGCTTCCCCGATAAAATGTCTTTCTGTAGCTCAAGGGCAATTGGGTGTAGGTCGTGATTCCCATTATCTAGGGGAGCTGAGATGCCGTTTAATTGACTTCTCTTCCTCGCAGTGGAGACTTGGTACCATTCATCAAGGCCCCTGCCAACAGAAAATTTGAACGAGCTTCTGTTGCTGGTTGAGATTATATCGTTGAGCTTGTCTCGGGTAGGGTAGAGACAAAACCCTGGTAGCTGAACGACAAGCCCCTTGGGGGTAAGTTGAGTAGGATGCTTTGGGTTGTCTAAGGGAAACGGATATGCTTCCACTTCTCCGGACATCCATGTAAAGGGAGCCCATCTGAACCCCTCCGAAGACAATCTTTTTCCAGGTAAAAAGATAATACCTGGAGGAATTGCGTTTTCGAAAGTACCGCCTTTGCCAACTGCTTCCCAGAACCTTTCCATGAGTCTCTCGCGATATTGCTCTCGGGATGCAGAAAGCACTGGGCTTTCATCGTCTTGTGCAATAGGGATATCAAGCAAGCTAGACAGTGCCAAGGTCTCTTCCCCTGGGTTTCTAGTGGTCTATTCAAGAGGTCATGAGTAGGGATAAATGACATCCAGCGGGTAAGAGACTCACGCGATATCGTACCGCTCTCCAGGCACTCGCTATCAACAAAGCACGCTCAGATGTGCTTTTCTCGTCCAGGGGCTTCCTTGATCCCGTTCTCATCAAATTGAGTTCCACCTTGCCCCTCATGATTTCTGTCATTGAGCTCCTCAATACGTCTTGGCCATCGGTCTCTGTCCAGAAATTGTCCAGATTGGGAGGCCTTTTGTCCAGCAGGTCGTGACCCCTCAGCGCAAGATGCAATTGGTCACTTACGAAAGCCTCTTGGAGTGTCCATAGTCGCATCATCCATCCACTTGCCAGTACCTCGGCACCAATAGCGCGACAGTTGGCGTCATAGGCATTTCCGAAATTCATGAGATAAGAATCGAGGATGATGCAATGCTGTGCATTGTTGAATATGTGGTGAATGAGCCCAATTGCTTTCCGTTTCAACTGAGCATATCTTGTGTCCCCATCACGACGCTGAGGGATGGCAAACGTATCGAGCCAAAATAGATAATGTTCTTTGTCCCCAAAAACCTTTTGCAGCAGGTTTTTAATAGCCCTTAACTGGCAGACATGGATCTCTCGTCTGTTCCTATTTCCCAGTCCCTGTGACCAGACATGAGATACTGTCGCATATGGTGTCCTGGCTTCCCATTTCTCCACTTTGATCTTAAGAGTCTTGGTTTCGTTGTCCTCCGAGACCCTTATCAATGGGAAGACACCTGTCCTCTGATCATTGCTTTGTTCGAGGACGTCCAGAATTTCATTTTCATTTGGACCAATCATACCGCAGTCAGTACAACCCTGGGCATGCGATGGTCTGTATTCCCGAATGACAGTATCGGGACGACTGTCCGAAGCCTCTATAAACTCGCATCGCGAAGAGTTGCATCGCTGCCAATGCAGATGTTGAGAATGACGATTATGTTTGTTTTCTCGATGCGCCAATACTGTCACATATAATAGGGTCGCGTTGCGACCGAGCTGCCCTTTGACTGTCGCCTGGGATCTTGGGCACCAGGTCTCCTTGAACATCATTTTGGACGCATACGCTGACGGCCCCCATCCTCCCCCATCATCAAGCTCCCAGCCTGGAAGGCTGATGTTGCAAGTTCTCATGACTTTTGTGAGAACAGCAGAAAGAGTCTCCCCTAAGATCATTAGACAGAGATTTCGTTGTTCATCAAGCTCAGTCACCCAATTCCACGTCTCATATCTCTTTGTGGGCTGTGGCGCGAGCATAGATGGTGAGCCTTCAGCCAGGTTTGCCAGGACTACTTGCTTTGCGAGCTCCAGTATCTGGTTTGCTTCGAGAAACCTCATGATGGCGGCTCCGGGGTCTGTTTCGTGTAAGTCCCGCAAATGCGTGTCCCATCTCTCTAGCGCATCAGGAAGTCTTGTTGTGACGAGCTTGCCCTCGGAAACAAGCTCGTGATGGGCTAAGAACGGCTCCTCCTGATTACGAACGACACAGTAGATAAGTTGGAAAAACAGCCAAGCCTGGTCAAGTGCGGGGCGGCCAAGAGTGGTGCAGCTGCCTTGGTTGCCAGATCGATGTACTCTGTAACTTTCATCGATCCAATATCCATGTTGCTTCGGAAAACTGACGAAGGTCTTATATGTACATGGGTGCTTTGTAGTTTGACAGTGGTCTAGGGTGTCGAAATATGCCACCGTGAATGGTGTCAACCACTCAGTATCATAAATGTGGTTTAAATGTTGCATAGCTGCCAATTGTGTAACATCGACGCAGTTACTCAAGGTGATTACACTGCCACTTTCGCACGGTAAATGCAGTGTTTGATGGAGTAGCGTGACTGTGAAAAGAAAGCTGAATGAAGAGGACAAATGAGCAAAACAAGGCAACCAATACTTGGGTCACTTGAGGGAAGTGCGCAACTGCACGGACTTTTCAACCTCTCATTGTGCCCAGCCTGATTCACAATAACCGCGCGTGGCTTGCTTTCTTTGTGATAGGGTTGTTCAGCTGTGCATATCCCAACAGCCTCCAAATCGGCCAAGCCATGTTGTATCCAATCAAACACCTGAGTCCAAAGATAACAATGCAGACACGTACTGTGCGAGGTCTGAATTATAAACACTCAAAAGGTCGCTTGCGCTTGCTATGAGGCTGACTCGGGCACTGATTTTCCCCTCCCCACTAATAAGCCAGGCCTTTTTTTTTGGCTGATCAAAAGTCGGCAATCTTGATAAAAAAACAACTCATCGTTGTACGATCTTGCATGTCTACGTCCCTCACCTTCAACCTCTATGAGTTCCATCACACATAAAACTATGCAACATCTGAAAAACATATACAGAAGACGTCGCGGACCTTATGCTATAAAAGCACCACAAGGATTCACAGCCAGTACTACGCCCGTTCGCAAGCCTGTTACATGCGTCAATAACAAACGTGTGATTGAGTGAGTTTGATCGAGCCCGCAACTTGATGTATGCATGTCCTCATTCTCTATAGAGTTCTCTTCGTTCATTCTGCCATTGAACCTACACTGCTTTCCGCCCTAGATGTAGCCGACAAAATTCTTCAGCGGTTCTCATTGCCCTACCGATTGACAGAAGTCAGCTTTAATCAAAAGGAGGCATACCAGGACGGCAAAGTTTCGTTTGACGAGATGGCTGCACGACTACAATATTTCATAGAGTCTCCCCGGTCAAAGAGATATCGGAAAACTGAACCTCCCTATCTTATGATACTTGCGGACGCGCCAGGATCAGACTTGATGAAGCGTATTTCAATACGCTCTTTGTCTACAATTCCAACCAACATAAACCTTATCCTACTCTTGCAAGACAGCGAACAATCAAACGAAAGTCACACGATCTATGGGTACCAGAGGCAACAGGCCAATACACTAATCAAACCGAATAATAACTTGTTTGATGAGATGATTCTGAAGCGCATCGACCCTGAGTTGAATCGCATGGTCTGGACAACAAGTCTCCAGCGAGACTTGATCGACAATGAATCTCTGGACAATGATCTACTTCGCTTGCTGAGAGAGCCCTTTGAAATAGTTCTTAGCCGCTTGTACGAAAGCTTGAACATCTCGTTCGTCCCGCAATTCCCTCGCGTAGGATCTACATCCTCTACATCATACTTTGCACAAGCACAACGATATGAAGATGTCCTTGAGGCATCAATGCTTTCAGAAGCATCGGCATCCAAATCGAAAGCGGAGAAGAGAGCCGCGTCAGATGTACCAAAAGAGACTACGGGCAAAGCGAGATGGGAGGATCTAAGAGACCAGGCTGAGTCGCGCCTTGAAAGCGGAGACAACAAACACGCACTTGGAATGTTCCAAGAATGCCTCAGAATGAGCATTCCTTACAACACTGCTGTTTGGGAAATCAAATCGGGTCTAGCTTTCGCTCGCATGATGCCGGGACAATATGTTCAAGCTGAGAAGGATCTGCGCCAGTTGCTAGATGACCTGAATGAGTTTGATAACCAATTCCTGAAACCGAGCATAACAAACACCCACGGCGCTATCCTACTTAACCATGCTCTGGCTTTGTTTCGAACTGGCAACTTCATGGACATGAAATACTGTTTAAATGAGATAATACTGCCTGACGAGTACATGCTACCATCTTCAAAGCAACCTGAAGAGCAATTAAGGCATTGCAAGCTTTCGGCTTCTGTTTGCCGACTTCGGGCTCTGGCAATAGCTCATCAAGGGTTCCCTCATGACCCGATAATAAGAAAAGAACTAGAAGCGGCGGATAAGTGGTGCGAGAAGCTCGGCAATCTGAAGTCCGAGGCCTCTCAAGAAGCTGACACTGCGCATGAGTGGTGCGAGAAGTGGATAAACATTCAGTCATATGAAGGTATCAGGATCTCTAATATTCTCAACAAAGCCCGTATTCACGTTCTTCGAGGGTGCTACCAACAGGCACTGTCAGTTCTAAAACCAGCCTTGAGCGATGCGATAGTCAAGATAGGAGAGACTAATCTCCTGACTATTGAAGCTGCACTCCTCAGTTCCTTTCTTCAAGTTGAGACGGGGCAAGTTCGCCTTGGGAGGATCTCATGTGAGCGATGCGCCGAAGTGATAGAGGAAGCCTTTGGAAATGAGCATCCTCTAGCACTAGAAGCGGAGTTTATCTTAATTTCTGCGGCCCAGCGAGAAGGATTCCTGACGCTTGCATTGGACGATTCCGCTTCCTTATGCAAACGTGCCGAATCTACCGTCAACCTGGGCCACGGCCATCCTTCCACTCTTAAGTACAAGAGCCAGCTTAGCGCGCTACACATTGAGTGTGGCAATTATTCGACTGCTAAAGCTATTCTTACCGATGTCAAAAAGATTGGAGTAAGCCTTTGGGGGGATGAACACCCTGACGTTTTAAGAGTCCGCTCTCAGCTTTCTCTAGCCAATTACCACTTGGGAGCCCTGGAGACTGCCGAAGCTGAGACTTTTGCTGTACTGTATTGTCAGCTTCAAAAATATCTGCGCTTTCAGCGCGACAAGCTTTGGCAGAAATATGATTTAAACGACGGTGTGAGATCCTTCCTGAGGAAGATGCCATTGCTGCAGGGCATTGAAGACGCTTTCGCCGCATCGAGCTCGGAAGTCGCAGCTCATCCTGACATCCTGTACACTTTATTCACCTGTGGGAAGATCTTGACAAGGCAGCCCCTTTCAGATCTAAACCTGGCAGACAAGATCCTGGGGCTGGTACGTGATGCTGGAAAGAAACGCCTTGGGCTTTTCCACCCGCTGCCACTCATGGCTTGTCTGTCCATCGGAGAAATCCATTCAACAATGGGAATGGCCAATGCAGATGACATAGAACGACGGGAGCTTTATAGGAAGGCGATTTTGTCTTTCACTAATGTTATCGGGGACGAGGCTCCATCGTCAGGCTGTATTAATACAGCTGGTGACAGTGGTAAGGTAAACCCAGATCAACCTTACCTCTCAGTACCTCTAGATAGCGAGCATCCTATAATCCTACATGCGAGGCAAGAATATACATTGGCAAAACTACTTGCTTCCGAATTCGAAAACGACACGACACAGAATGTGGACTACAGCGGCGAGCTCAACGTCATACTGGCCGCTCAGCAGAGTCGTCCGGGCCGCAGTCATCGCCAGACGATCAAAACCTTGATGACAATCTTGACGCTTGATTTATGCCTCGAAAGCCCTTCAGTTGAAACTGTTAATGGAACCATATCCGAGATCATGTGGATTATCGAGAAGACGGATGCGGAGCACCAACGGTTTTTGGAATGTTTGCTGTTACGAGAAAGGTTAGCAGGAGTCCTGGCAGCTCGCCAAGACTTATTTAGAAAGAATTATGGTCATATAATGGTATTCATCGAGAGGCAGATTATAGAGGCTAAATTAATAGAGGATAGGTCGCTGAGAGAGGCTGTAGGAAGGGTCAAGGACCGAATATCTCTCATGTCAAGCAGTCATGATTAGAGCCAGGCGGGCCATTTACAGATGCGTCAAGCACGTTTGGAGGCATTATATTTTTTTATTTTTCTCGCCTAATTCTCCTTCTGTCCTTGTTGTCCAGAGAATATTCGATACTTAGCAAGTGTAGGTGTTGGAAAGGTGAAGATATTTCAGTCCATACGACTTGTAAGGGAACTATAATGGCGTCTGTTGGGAAGGTAGGTCATAATCATATGAGAAATCGGAAGTGTATGGTGGTTTTTGATTTAATCAACTTGTCGCAAGACTAGCACACAGCCAACAACCATTTACATACATAGTAATTTCCAAAGCGGTTATGATATGATTATTGATGAGACAGGAGTGTACTGTACAAGGTCAGTGAGGCTTCACTTCTAATCCTTTGATTGGTCATTTGCACGTCGTGTGACGTCCTTGCGCCACAAGCCCGCTTAGGAAAACGGTACATAGGCGTACAAAGGAGACACTGTGCATCAGTCTCGGCGTTTAGCTGCCGAGCCTGATTACGCCCGGTCCTGACGTGGCAAAACAATAAAACCAAGTCGTCAGCTTCTCTCCCTGGAACTCATTGATTACCGGCAGCGCGACCAATACAACACAGCAGCTCAGAACATCACAACTACTCTACGCAGCAGCACTATTGATATGTCAACAAGTAATAATCTCGCATCCCAATGGGTCAATCCATCAGACGTGTCGACAATACTCTTTGTTCTCGGCGGAGACGTGGTTCAAAAGGCTTACTCCCAAGCCACTGGAAAGATCTATGTTCCTGTTTGCTTTTCCTTTGGCTGTGTTGCCTACGCCTTTGTCGCATTAGTCGGTATCATTGGTGACGGACGGCTTCTTGCAACACCCGACTATCCATGCAAAGTGCTGAACCTCAAATCTGGATATCTCCGGGAGAACAAGAATTTCATCATTGGTCGCTTACTACGAGACCTTGAAGCAATAGAGACTCGCGAAGCGAACATTGCTGCCCAAGATCAGGGCTTCGATGGAAGCAGTTATGCTCTGAAAATCACAGTCTTTGAAGCCATGTGGAATAAAAATGAACGAACGGAATTCTCCTGGGGTTGGATTCATATTGTTGGCATCATAATGACTTTGATCCAGCTAACGCTTGCTTTCATCCCGTTTATTGTCAACCGTACATGGAGCGTGCTGCTCATTACGGTAGCTGGCATTTTGTTGGTGCAATGGACGGGATTACTGCCCCAGTGGAGGGCGGAGAAATTGCCAAACAGACAAAGATCAGACCAGGTCTATGCGATTACGTCCGGTAATGGATCTCGAGAGGTCATGGTCATTCGTGGGTCTGGCAATTGCCTCGATCTCGAGTCTCTTGCGGCTTCACAATCGCCACGCAACGGCAGACCATGGGAGAAGTTTCTGTGGCTATCAAGACCTCAGGAAGGAACCGATCGGGATCTATCCGTCATTCGCCGCAACACAATGCTACGTAAAGCAAAAAGATCAGATACGTGGCTATTTAGAGGAGTTCCGATTGGCTTCATCATCACGCAGGCCTCTTGCGCATGTCTCTCAGTACTTTGGCTACTGCTGCTGGTTAATGTTTCTGCTCGAGGCGAGTTCCCGGACTCCTGGTGCCTTCTAGGCGTTGGAGGCTTGGGTATGTTCCAGAATGCCTGGCTTGCAGCGAAGGAGCTCACTCCAGAGTCAAGAAACATTCCGCTGAAACGCGTAGACCAGGTCACGGGACGGAAAGCGATGGATTGTATCATGGACTTCCACTCCACCTACAATTTAGGGAAACCTCTGAGAGATGAATTCTTTCCGGGAGCGCTCAGACCAGACGAAGAAGCATGGTGGAAAGGTGATGTAGAAAAGTACAACAAAAGACGCATCTCTGAAAGGTCCAGGGGAGAACCGCGCCGTAAGCCACGTTATTCCGGCCACGAATCATTCTTGCTAGGGGGTGATAATCTCACAACAGATGCAACTGTTTTCCCACCTTCTATGTCAGAGAAACGACCAGATCCAACGCTAGCACAACAGCACACGCCCTACTGGGCCACGTCCACAAATGACGAGTCAGGACCAAGCACGTCGCCCAGACCTTTACCAAGGGCACCTACTCTAGAGATGAGGGTCGATAGCAAAGTTCCACCTGTATGGGCGGCTTGAGGTATGTAAAAGTGCTTTTGAGACTCGGCATATTAGTAGAGCCAAACAGCATGAGTTGGCACTGAGATTGACAAGAATAAAGTCTGGAAGAATTGTATGAAGCCCAAAATGGAAAGTCGTGTCTATTTTGGGCTATATGGACACGTGTCACCTTTGAACCCTTATTACCTGATGAGAAATAACTTTTTCATAACAGGAGATATACACTTTAGCCACTCAATAACCATTATCTCTTTAGCCGTAGCCATGAATTGAATAGAAAGTGATGACGGTATCTGTACCGGCGAACCAGATCTTGGGAAGAAGCATTGCAGTCTGCGGCGCAACTTGAAAGTAGAACTCAGCCTCAAGTCGATAAGTCGGCAACATCTGAGGAACCGTCTCACGAATCACTGGATTGAACCCTCCCTTGAGCACAACCCTACCAGGAATCTCCATCTCGACACCATCGCCAAAAGAAAGATCCACAAAGACTTTGGACGAAGTGTCGTGCATAACAGAACTGAGCTTGAAGTCCTTCACAGCAACGCCAAGAGCTTCCGATAGCCACTCAGAAGTAACCTCGTCCGGTGTTAACGGCAGCGGCCCTTCGCTGTTGAAATTACCACTCTGGGCTTGAGAGATCCGTGACAAGGGAGTTGAAAATCATGGTCAATTGTTTGGTTTGTAGTGAGAATACGGGGGAGAGAAAGTGATATTGCTTTTTTGCTGCATCAGCCAGTAACGTAGATCATATACCCTTGTTGGGCCCTTATTGTAACCCGCTTTGCGCAGGCTTATCTGCAAAGGTATTACTCGCTTGTGGATTCTCGTATCGACTCATAAGCTCCTTACTGGGTAAACTTCCCGTCTAGTTAGAGGCCTGGTCCGTTGTAGCTTGTATGTACTCCGTAAGAGAATCGTTGGTTCACACCCTTGTAAGATGCGGCCAGGAGTCCAATTTCTACAGGCCGCTTTCCGACGTGCAACTCGCGACAATCACTGTCTTCGCAGTTACGTACTTCCTCGCCACGAGCGCGCTGGTAGTGAAGCAATGGGAACTTGATGTCGTGCTCATCACAGTCGTATGGGTAACGGCGTTGGGCTACTTCATCTCCTTTTGCTTCATGATGCGGCTGAAGCCGTTCCTCAGAACATACCTTCCCAGAGTCTTGACTTTTCTTGGTCTCACAGCCAAGTCGAAGCATCAAGGAGAGAATCCATCCAAGTCCAGCGGGAACTGGAGGGGCAGACCCTCGCGCAGCTATCAGCTGAATAGCCTAGAGCATGAGGATCCCCATCATAGGAGTTTTAGAAAGGAGCCTTCAGGGGAGGCGGCTAGTGTTGGAGACATGGATAAGGAACTATCCCGCCATGATGGGAGCACTGATGATATGCTTAGATCATAATGATTACCCTCCGTTACACAAACTCCAGAAGCTATTTACAAGAATCCATCAGGTTATTCAGATAGAATCATTGATCAAACATGCTTTCCGATCACACAACGATCCCTCAATACTCAGGAACATGCACGTTCTTAACCCCATCCATACCTTCGTTGACACGCAAGCACCTCGTGCAGCGTGAGCTTCCGTAACCCAGACACACGCTCTTCTAAAGAAACTCCCAAGGCTGCCACGAGATAACTACACACGGCAGTTCATTCTTTCTCGCGGCCATGGTGAACGGCGAGCACTGCAATAAATGCCGCCGTTGACTTGGAGACAGATATCTCCAGAAAGGCCTTTTTGGCTTGCCAGATCAGGCTCTATGGTACCACCTAGTTCCCCTCTTCCAGTAAGTCCCAGCTGAGATGCAGGAAGCACAAGGCTTTGACCAGTTTTGAACGCCCTTGCCTACAACCTCAGCCGTAATGACGTTGCAGGTGAACCAGCACCCGGTCTTCATCGAGAACGCGCGGGTCAGGGTTGAGTGGCCACATAGAAAGTGGTTGGTTTTCATGATCCAGACGCACATTGTGAGCTTTATCTCAGGTCTGTCTGAAAGTTTAGGATCTTGTTGATGAGATATGAGAAAAGAGAGAAAGCTCCGGTAGCTGCGTAGGTTGAGGAACGAGTAATAGACAGATTTATCCGTTGTCTATATCACCGCTAAATGGGTTCTAATCGGTATAGTTCTGGAAATCTTGGAAAGATGAGCAGAAACAATCGAGATGGATACTCGCGAGGAACTGAGCGTTGTTATCTATGTCGTAGGTTGCGTGTCGCGTACGAAGCCAGACCTGATGACTCTCTCATATAGTTATATGCACGGTATCACACCTGAGTGAGCCTGGCCGACCTGTTGACTAAACTGCAGACTCAAGAAGCAAGGGGTTTGAAAAGGATGTCTAAAGTGCAACGGTTACTGTTTCGGAATAAATTCTCCGGAACAAAAGTGAAGGGCTGACTTTTCACCGTATTCCATATTAGGAAGGTTTTATCATATCATGCTGACGGATGACGCTCACCAGAGCCTTGCGAGACATGTCTACAAGAGTTCTTCTCATTGGCTAGCGACAAGAAATCCATGTTGAAGCGTAAGCAAGGTCGAATCCTACTGGGCGAATGGCTATCCACGTAAGACGTGATCAGGTCAGCAACGCTGCTGTGCCGCTCGACAGCTTTAAATTGCAGATTGATAACCGAGAATTAGAGAAACGTTAATTCAGCTACCTGTTTTGTCATGAGCTGAGGATCCTAACGTTAGATGCAGGAATAGAGACTCATTGGCTGAGTGGGGTTGCCTCACTCAAGAAGTTGGACACCGTGTCAGCATCGCTTCCAAAGAAGGAGGCCTCACTGAATTTACCGAGACAAGTGCTGCGGTTCTTCCTGATTGATACTGGTAATAGCCTCAATGGCCCCCATAGCTACTTGTTGTCTGCTGACATATTGATGCAGCCTCACTCCATCGCTACCGGAAACATAGCTTCCATGTTGGTATGGAATGATCTGGCGATGAGGCATTAATATTATAGCCCAAAGGATCTCGTCTTGAGAATGCGGCGTTGGGCTTTGCGGCCTTGTCACGGGAGGGAAGTTCACCGAGGGCCTCCAATTCGGTGAAATCCTACTGGCTGCGACCCTTCTCGGCCATTGTATCAAGTACCTGAAGATCGCTCAGATGGCAAAATAATGCTGAGTTTAATACACAAACCAGTCCTTAACTGAGGCAGACATATACAGCAGTATGAAAACAGTGCACAAGGACTGACAGAGCCAGAATCGATTTCCGAGAAAAGATATCAAATATCAATTAATTAATGTTCTATAAACCTCTAAGCATCTGATTTCATCTAAACATTGGATATTAACGCTAACATCTGAGCGCGCCTTTAGACGCAAAGCATAATTCGACCTATTTTCGTCCATCTTGGATTACATTTCGTCTACTTGTTGGAGGACTTGGGCTTCCAAAGAATCCAAGCGAAAGTGATACACAACTTAAGGAACGCCGCAATCCAGAGCGCTCCTGCAAATCCAACCCAAGACTTGGATAGGAAACCACCGGAAACAGCACCAGCGAAGAGAAGCACAGCTCCAGTAGCTCTTCGGTTTCGATCGGCGTTGTCGTTGATAGGCGCAGTGAAGAGCTTTGCATCGCTCATCATGTCGCAGTACAAACTTGTCAGGACAATAGTGGGCATGGCGTTGTACTTGAGGACACGACTAGCGACGATCTGACCGGCGCTCTGGAAAGCGAGGATGATGATGGCGGCGTAGTCAGTTGCTGGGAATGAGTCCTGGACTCTCTCGATAATCCAGCCATTCTCGTGCACTGTTTCCCGACCGTGGGGATGATTGGAGACTGCGCCGGTCGTAGCGAGGATAGCAACAAGACCAGTGAGGAGAGCCTGAATGAGGAATGACGTGATGAGAACCCAACGCTTCTGTGGTCCGAAGAATCGGTGGAAGCTGGAGAAGAAGAGCGCTCCAAAAGCGAAGCAGACAATAGCGAGAAAACAGCGAGACCATGCTTTTCCAGGTAGGTTCTCGGGCTGATGACTGACGCCTAGACCAACAAAGATTGTGTTTCCTGCAAGATGTGAGTTTGAGGTTTGAGACATCAATTGAGGGACATGAACTGACCTGTCTGCATACTGACGAAACAGCCATACATGTTGAATGCAGCGCTATCAACGAGACCAGCCACGAAGAAGCAAATTAGCAGCAGTATATCACCCCATCGCGTATCAATCTCCGTCGTGAATCTGCTGGCCACAGGGCTCTTTGTCTCTCCCTTTGGCCCAGCTTCGGGGTTATCGCTACCAGAGTCGGGCATATTGACCGAGGCCCGGAGGTTTTGCCGAACTGTCTTTTCTCGCTTGCAGTTCAATTCCTAACGTCGACCGTTCCAATCCAACGGTGAGAGTGAGGTTATGAGTATGACGTCTTTGCAAAAGTGAAGGTGTTTTTATGGTTGGCGCCTCGAAAGTTATTTTAAAGGGAAGGAAGAAAAAAAGAGTCACTCCTTTGATCGGGATGACGTGCTGGGTGGGCCCACTATTATTCGGAGCGAAAATTGTCTGGGCTGAGAGAGAAGAAAGATTAGTTACAGATAGGATCCGGCGATTTCGGCTCTGAATTGCTTTGCCAAGAAGAGTGCACAACAAACGATGCGTACGTGTACTAGTCTGGGCAAAATATCGTTAATGGGCGCTGTATTAGTGGATAAGTCGAATTATATATGTGAAGAATTGTTGTTTTTATAGGTCAAGATCACAATCTTATATTTCAACACTTGTAGTATCTACTACAGTAAATCGTTTATTAAATGTCAAAAAGAGAAGACATGCCAAGGTGCACTGCCTCACGTCACTGGGGCGCCTTCTATTGACAAAACAATACCAAGAATCGCGTACGGCCAAGCCGGCACTTGGCTTCCCATACCGAGATCACTTTTTCTAGGCATTGAGAGACCGCATATTCCGGGGGCATTAAGCAGACTCACGGATTTCTAACCCAGCCCAGTACGTCGTTGCCACACTATATAGCAATAATTCTTATCATGCTTGAAAATTGTTTAAAGGCTACTAGCCAATTTCCATAACGAAGAAATTCGTGACTGACATCTCGTCGGAGCAAGCCACATGTGGCGCAGCACCCTGCACAAATGTTTTATGCAGGCAAAATTTAGAGGCGGATTTTCTTCCTCTGCGCACCAACTCACAGCTCTCCCATCATGTCGAATCCAGCAAACTCGCAACCCGACAGCTTAGTACAAGCAGAAAAATGCAAAGAATACTGGGAGTCCGTTGAATGCAACAACAATGGAATGCTGGGTGGTGTTTTATCCGTCATGCCCTCCGTTTCCCGCATCGATCTCCAAGGCTCGCGAACCTTCCTTGCCAGATTAGGAATAGGAATCAAGAGCGGCAGGCAGAGGATACCGAGAGTTCTTGAGGGTGGAGCGGGGTGAGTTTCTGTCAGATACCCGTGGATTAAAAAAACTGACGGTGATATCCTAGAATTGGCAGGATAACGGAGGGCCTTTTGCTGAAGCTTGCAGATCAGGTCGATGTCGTCGAGCCCGTGGCCAAATTCACGGAAACCCTGCGCGGCAAACCCGGCGTAGGAGAAATCCACAACGTCGGTCTTGAGAAATGGGAGCCTAGCGAAGGAGCTGTCTACGACCTTATCTGGATCCAATGGTGCATAGGCCATCTCAACGACGAGGAGCTGCTGCAGTTCTTGGAGAGGTGCAAATCCGTGCTGGAAAAGAAGCATGGGCTTATCGTGTTCAAGGAGAACTTGAGCACATGGGGGCAGGATAAGTTTGATGAGCTTGACGGCAGCGTTACAAGGTGAGAAATCCAGCTGGTTTTTGGGACTTGATGGCTGATGAATGAATAGGGAAGATGACAAGTTCCAGCAGCTTTTCAAAAGAGCGGGGCTGAAGTTGGTGAGATCAGATATGCAGCACGGATTCCCGGTTGTCAAGAACCGTCAACTACTCCCGTTGAAGATGTATGCTCTTCGACCAGACCAATAAACAACACCACGGTTTTCTCTCATTTGCATCTAGTTCAGCAAGTAAAGTCAGTGCACAAAATGCCACTTCTATATTCGTCAGTATGTCATGTATCTTGAAGCCACAAAATCCCGCCCAGCCAACAATTTAGGCGCGCGAGCCGCCATCTTAGACCGGCGATTGGCTGCTGAGGAATCGTAACCAACCAACAACTCATCGAACCGACGATCGAAGAGACCTCCCCTGTCCCGTTGGCTTCAGTGCATACATCATAAGAGGCAGCAAATGTTTAGGAAAGTCTTCCTGCAATTCAGACCGGATAACCATCAATCCAGCTTTGTGAAAAATAGCTCTGAAGCCTTCATCTGTTCTAGTCAAACGATCAGCATGAACCTCAAGGTTAGTTCGCGACTTGTAAGCATACCGTGTTACCGAGCTGTCGACCTCGTCGTACGTACACACCCCACAATCACTCAAGTTCTCCTTCAGAACAACGACCCCATCGGCACTCAATGAAGCAGCGCAGCGCTGGAGGTATTTGACGAGCAGAGTATCCGGTATTTGACCCGCACACCATTGCGTCCAGATCAAACCATACTTCAAGTCTTGCGGGTGCCAGTCCTGCAAGCCAATGTTGTGAATCTGGCCTACACCGGGGGTATCTACCAAACCAGCGGTGAACTTAGCAACGGGTTCAATGATATCCACGGTCTCAGCGACATCGAGGAGCAAGCCGTTGGTGATTCTACCGATTCTACATAAAACAGTCAGCTAAATGTAAAGCTGTATGTCTAAAGATTTACTAACCCAGCTCCGCCTTCTAGCGCTCTCGGAATCCGGGGCTTGCCAATCCCCAGCTTAGCTAGGAATGAGCGCGAGCCCTGTAAGTCGATCCTCGAGACGGAGGGAAATCCGCCCAGCATGCCGTCGACGCTAGCGGCGACATTTTGCCAGTAGTTCATCGCCTCATCCATTGATATCAATGAATCGGGAAGTGGATGTTGGACCATGTTGAATGTTGTTGTCTGTAGTCGAAATAATTACAGTATTTCGAGGGGAGGTTTTTCTCGTGTCGCCGGTTGAGTAGGGTTAAAAATAGCAGAGGTTTAATTAAAATGCCTGAGGCAGGAGGTACTAAATATACTCCACTTGGGTAGAAGCGAGGTCCAGACTTTGGTCTAATAAACTCACCGACAGATGGGGACTAAATACCTCTCACGCTATAGGGTTAGTGGGAGGAAGTATGTTTTGGGGGTTATTACGTGAGACATGTAGGACTTGAGAGCAATGTTAGAAGCGTCGAGGTTAATTCCAATTAACGTATGACTGAGAAAAGATTCTTCTCAAGGTGTAACGTGATCTCTACCCCTGTCACGAACAGCTGGGGCAAAGTTTAAACTGAACAGAACGCCATGCTTGAAATATCTATTTTGGATGCTTGAACGTGAATCTGACCCTATCATAGCACGTATTTCTATCGTGTCCTCATTACCTGCGCTGGCAGCCTAAAGTCTAACCTTGTGGCCAGAAAATACTCATCAAGTACTGTTCCAAGGCTTATTCGGTTTGACTGCCAGCCTTTATCAACGGCCTGATATTTCACAGCCCCAGATGACGGATGCTTCCCCGGTGAATCTGGCTTGACGGCGAAAGAGTGAATGCTTAGCAAAGAAAAGAAAGAATACCAGACTCTATTCTCAATCATTCAATTCGCTAATGCAGCAACTATCCAGTCATGCTTAGGCCTCGGGCTTTTGGCCATAAACAACATGTCTAGACCCTGTTAGTACGCTGTTCCCAACAAACTTGAGGATCACTTACATAGGCCACCAAGAATGAATGCGTCTGTCCTTCATATCAGTCCTAACCTTTGCCAAAAACACCTCTACCTCCTCAGGACTCCACCCCAGGCCTTTCGTGAAGAGCACCATAGAAAGACCCGACAGCTCACCCGCGATGTTATGATTACACCAAAACCCTGAATTGTCAGCTTAACTCCCCACCTAGTGACAAAAACATACCAAGTTCCTTATAATAAGGATCAGCAGGCCATCTATTAGTCGGCCACTTGTACACCACCTCGGTAACATTCACAAACCCCGCATCAAGCATCTGCTGCTTATAAAATTTCGCACTCTCCGCGGTGCGACCGAATTTATTCGTCGCTTCGATCATATAGCTGGACCACTGATCAATGTAAGAATCCTTTTTGAGAGTGCCGTCGTCGCATTGTGCGGGGAACGTTATGTCTTGGCACTCAATCCAACCACCGGGACTCAGCGCGTTAAAGGATTGGGTGAAGAATTTGGGAAAGTCGCCGATTGAGCCGGTCATCATGCGGGCGAAGATGAAGTCGAAGGGGTAGGTGAATGTCCATTCGTCTTCGAGGTCGTCGACTTGAAATTGGAGATTTGTGGGGAGGCTGTATTGTCAGTGGAAGCACAAAACTGTGAAGTTGGAAGGCGTACAAGTTGGGCTGGATTGGACTGAGATCAATACCGATGACCTAAAGTGTTAGTGTTGATGTCAAGAGTGAGATGAGGTATTGTACTTGAGTTTCGGGGTGAGCGTCGGCAAGGTCAATTGCCCAGACGCCAGTACCTGTTCCTGCATCGAGAACGCGGCCCAAATGCTTGGTATCTCCAATGGGGCTGAGATATAGCTTTCCGCCAAGGGTGAGCGTGAACAAATGATGTTGGAGATCTACCCCAATCAGTCCATGGTTATGATGCTTGTATAAACGACTCACCTAAGCGTTCTTGCTCAGACTGACAAGTCGCGATGTTAGTAGGCAAGGAAGTAAAAAGACACGTGCACTTCATACCGAGTCATTGGGGAGTACATAATTAACTACAAAAGTGAGTAGGATGCTTTAACTGAGTGAGGGCAACATACTGGACTCTCTGAAAGCGTGGTATGTTCTTCCGTTCTCGGTGCGATAGGCCATGATGCTTGAATTGATTGAGGCGGTACTACTCGCACCGTCATCCTGCATTCGTTAGCTCAATCATGCCACAAACAATCCTGAATCTTATCTACCTCGATCGCTGAATCGTCATCAGGAAAGTCCTGCTCACTCTAAATCCCGTTAATTATTTTCAATCTCCCCTCAAGTATCTCAATCGCGAACCTCGGCTTGCAACGCGCTCTGATCAGTCGTAGGCGCGTGTCTATCACCCTCGGTCACTGTAGCAGTCACGGCTGTCTTGAGATCCGCAACATCATCACCCTCCTGCTTCTCCTCACTCGCTGCATCGGCTGTCATGTTGATTCGACAAACTCAAATACGGCGTTGCGTTGCGTGTCGACAATTAGCAAAATTAGACGTTGAGGGTGAATAAAAAAGATCATGATTTCGCCCCCTCATCTGCAGAGACAAGATACCGAACGTGCCGAGCCGCGCCTCGTTACTGGAATAAAACGTCGCGGGCGAAGAGACAACTAAGCACAGCTGACGTGGCTTGTGGCTGGCATGCTAAACAGTCACTTCATCGACTGACTTCGGAATATTTCTCCTTCAGGGCAATGGAAAACCTTCACTAGCGGATCATCGACCCTAAAACGATGCCCTCTCTCCGACCCAAGCGATCGATGTCCCGGGTTCCGCGGTCGATGGCGCGTGAACTAGAGCGATAGAGGATGGGTTTAGTGGTCTAGCGCTGAGTGTGCTCCGCCAAAGATAATGTGGAGGGGCTGGAACACAAGAGAGCGTCGTCTGCATTGGCTGTCTTACCGAGGGGATGAATGCATGATCATATGCTAGTGAAAGGAAGGGAACATTAATGATCCCCTTGAGCCTCTAGAATTGTTTCTTTTTGTAAAGCCAAGTCCCCACGGGTTCGGCCCGTAAAAGCCCCTGATCGCAAACTGCTCCCGCGAACCAACAGCTTCAACGCTTGGTGATACATATAAGCACCGGTAATCGTTGAAGATTATTCTTGGCAGCGCCATCATGGCTGCAGCTTCTTTTCTTGGCTATTTGCGCGAATTCGCTGGTGATGTTCGTCCATCGATCGCAATTGCAGGACTCGTGGCAGTATTCCTGACACTCTGGTCCGCCCTCTCAACATGGCGACAGTACAACCGCCTGCGCGAATTTAAAGGCCCTCGCCTAGCAGCCCTCTCAAAATGGTGGTTAATCAAGAAAGTCGGCGGTGGAAGAGCGTATCTTGACTTTTGGGAAGTCACAAAACAATATGGTATATTTATCCAGTGATCGCATCACCATCGCAAGCTTACAGTCTCGACAGGCTCAATTGCTCGAGTCGGACCCGACGATCTTCTCACCGACGACCCAGAACTTATGCGCCACATCCTCAACGTACGAACCGAATATCGGCGATCAGATTGGTACGACGGCATGCGCTTCGATCCTGGCAACAACAACATTCTCTCGTGGCGCGATGAAGATGAGCATTTCAAGCTGCGCTCTAAAATGTCAGCTGGCTACGGAGGTCGCGAAGTGGAGAATCTCGAACCAAAGATTGACAAGAACATACTCTCCTTGATGAACTTATTGGGAAAATACGCAGACGAGAAAGAACCCGTTGATTTTGGACGGCGCGCGCAGTTTTTTACTCTAGATGTTATCTCGGATCTGGCGTTTGGTGAGCCGTTTGGGTTTTTGGAGACGGATTCGGATGTGTACAAGTATATCCAGATCACGGAGGAGACGCTGCCAGCTGTTATGGTCACAACGGTAATTCCGTGGCTGGTTAAAGTCTTGAGTTCGCCGGTTTTTAAAAGTCTTTTGCCGTCGGAGAAGGATAGGCTTGGTTTTGGAAAGTTGATGGGGTGAGTATGATAGTGTCTAATGAGGTGGATGTGAAAGTGCTGACAGATTGAAGAATTGCGAAACAGGTCACGGCTGAGCGATTTGGACCGGATAAAAAGATTCAGAAAGATATGCTTGGATCTTTTGTCGCTCATGGTCTTACCCAGAAAGAGGCAGAGTCGGAGATCTTGTTGCAGATGTAAGTGCTTCGCATCAATTGGTGTCTTTGCTAATAATCGCAGTGTCGCGGGCTCGGATACAACAGCTACAGCCATTCGCTCAACCATGCTTCACATCATCACCAATCCCCTCGTATACGCCACCCTCCGCACCGAAATCTCAAAAACACACTTCTCAGAACCTATCATTCCCGACTCAATCGGCCGCGATCTCCCCTACCTCCAAGCCGTCATTAAAGAAGGTCTCCGCATATTCCCTCCCGTCGCAGGTCTAATGTCCAAACAAGTCCCTCTCCAAGGCGACACCTGGAAAGGAAAATTCATCCCCGGCGGTACTAAAATCGGTTACTGCGCGTGGGGAATCTTTCGTCGCGAAGATATCTGGGGTTCTGATGCTGGAGAGTTTAGACCGGAGAGGTGGTTGGAGAGTAAGGGTGAGAAGTTGAGGGAGATGGAGAGTGCGCTGGAATTGATCTTTAGTTACGGAAGATGGCAGTGTTTAGGAAGACCGGTTGCTTTGATGGAGTTGAATAAGGTCTATGTTGAGGTAAGTTTTATGATGATTGAGAGGGATAAAGCTAATTTTGTGTAGTTGCTGAGACGGTTTGACTTTACGATTTGTGATCCTACCAAGCCTTGGACTGTGTTTAACTGTGGTATTTTCTCGCAGTCTGAGCTCATGGTTCGCGTCCATCGCAGAGATTGAGTTGCCGAGGTTCATCTACGAAGACGTGTCCAGTGAACCGTAAGCTTGATAGGATGGCACACTTAAGTTGACGAGGTATGTTGCTGGGAAACAATCATATGATAGGGCAATGGTAAGATAGGGTTCAAGCTGTCAAAGGGTCTAGGAGCAAGACAAAGAGCGACACGGCATCGAGAAAGTTGAGTGTCGTCAAGGAACTGTCAGTTTTAGAGACAATGCTTACAGAGAGCATGCATGACTTTACGTATTTTCACAAAATATTAGTGAGATCTTGAGTACCCCCAAAAATCAAGTTATATTTTCATCTTTCCTATAAAACAAATAATCATCAAACCACCCAATGTAGACAAATCTTAAAAGGCCATTCAAAAAGTCCAAAACAAAAACAAGAAATCAAGTTTACTCCGAAGCGATAACACCGTCAATGCACTTAGTACCCTCAGCAACCTTGGAGACGAAAGCCCAACCTCCGTTGCAGATACCCCAAGTAGTCTCAGCGAAACAGTGCATCATGCCGGACTTGACATCAGAGGGACAGGCCTGGAACTCACCAGACCAAGCGGGAGCGCCGGCTTCGGGCTTGGCTGAGTCGACGGGAGCGGGAGCATCGGTGGGTTGAGCGGGAGTGCTGGGCATGGTGACCATGCTAGAGGGAGCAGCAGGGGCTGAAGGTTGCTCAGGTGCAGGTGCCGGAGCAGAGGGTTGTTCGGGAGCGGGAGCAGGGGCACTGGGCTGAACAGGAGCCGAAGGGGCAGCTGGAGCACCACCCTCTACAGGAGCAGAAGGCTTTTCAGGCGCAGGAGCGGGAGCACTAGGTTGAGCGGGAGCAGACTCAGAAGGCTTCTCTGGCTCAGGAGCAGCAGCATCATCCTTGAAGTTCGGCTCAACACCCTTCGCACAAGTGCCCTCACTTCCAGGCGTACCCTGCTCATAAATCTTACCGAAATCACCAGGTTCAGGAAAGTTGATGACACTTCCACTGGCACCGGTAGTACACTCCCCAGGAATGTTGGCACGGAAAATAGCAGGCAGCGTATCAGCGTAGCTACTATCATCCTTCCCGCCTACGACTTCAATAGGAGAGCAGACCATGTACATCTCGCGATTACCGATCTTGTTAAACCAAGTCCAAGCAAACGTCGCCGGTCCATTCTGCATATCCTTAGGAATGGGAATGTTGAACTGCTTAGTACACTCCTTACCCGTATCATCCCCACACTCCTTACCGTTCTCCCGCCCATGCGGATCCGTACCAGCAGAAGGAATATTACCCTCCGCCTCAGCGGGACAACCGCCGATGATGCTGTAGATGGTGTGCCACTTCTTAGGATCCTTGGGGGGTTCCTTTCCGTAGGCGACGCTGAACTGGCATGATCCGCCGCCGTGCACGGCGCTGCCCCAGAACTTGACGAGCTGGGTCTTGCCGGCTGTTACCTTTGTGACTTGCTCGGGGTGCTGGCTGCGGCCTTGGCAGGGGAAGGGGAGGTCTGTGCTGAGGGGCCAGGTTTGGTAAAGGGGTTCTGTGTCGAGGTTGAAGGGGTGGGGTTCGACCATGATGACGTGGGAGGAGACATGGGTAGCTGCGAGAGCTAGGACGCTGAGGGCTGAGAAGAGAGAAGGCATTATGGTGGTTGTGGATGATACTTCTCTGGTAGAATTTGTGTTATGCGTGTTGATTGTTGAGTCGTGAAAGTTGGTTGTTGTGATGCAAGATGCAAGTGTGTTTGATGGATGAGGAGAAGTGAGATGATATTTGGTGGTCATTTCGGTTTATTATGTACGAGAGTTTACCAGTCACATATTTCGGTGTTCTTGGTAACAAAGGACAATAGTATATCACCGAACACGGTGTTTGTTACCTGTAGCTCTGTGAATACAGTGCTATTAACACTCGAAACAAGAACAAAGAACAATGTACTCATGTTGAGTTTTCACTTTTCACTAAACAGTCTTTACGTTCACCTGTTTTTGATAAAAGAGGTGACAGGGAACAGATGGACCCCAAGTGACCAAATGCTTAGATAGTATTAGGCTACCTAACAGTACTCTATGATAAGCTTGTAATGTTCTCTAATACATTAAATCTTTTACCAGCCGTAAGGTCTTGATTCTTTGGCGCCCAGAAGATCTCAAATATTTCAAGGTTCTCCAGTTAGATGACTCAATGAACACTCTAAAAACGCTGACCTCTCGTTGATCCTACAGTTCCATGAACAATTCCGTTTAGAGAAAACTATCCCGAGAGGGAATTCAGGGAGTAAAAAGAGCCATGACATCAAATTAAACTACCAAGGTTGACTGGTCTGAAGGCTTGGATGAGATATACTAAACTTCCCCAAATCCTTTCATTCCCCTACAAGAAGTTTTGAATCTTCTCGCCATGCCTTGATGACACCAGATATACATGCATATCGCAAAGAGGCCACAAATTAATTGCCAAAATACTCGTACAAATTCGCTTTTGACAACGCTCCCACCTGTCCTTGCTTTCGCCTGGGAGGCAAAATGACCTCCATCCTACGAGATGAAAGACCTCGGTTGGTGATCATAAGGTCAAGAGACTTTTTGGCGAATCTAGGATGAGCTCAGAAGCACTTTTGATGAGTTGAATGTGACGTCTTGCATCAGATACCGGAAGCTTCCTGTTCGCTTCCGCCACCCTCGTTTCCGCCTTCCTTATCACTTTCGCCGCCTTCGCTTTCTGTATCAAAGCCCTGGCCCACGTATGACCCTTCACCATCCTGGAATTCCCAAGGGCAGCCATCAAACTGTCTCCAAAGTGAACGCCCAATAAACTCCCAGCTGTGAATCGGACATCCCGTATCCTTGGGGTGGAGGGTATAGTTCTTCCCACAGCCTCGGCAGGGAGCATGATCATAGACACCGGTCACGTGTCCATCATCAAGAAGCAGAGTTTCTGCATCTTGCATGTCACGGATCTCTCGCATGGTATCCTCCCACGTTTCTTCACCCTTAGCTGGATCAATACAGCAAAATCGGATAATGAGGCTCTCAAGAGTTCCGCCGTGTTGCCCGAGAAAGGAGAGGAGTCCTTGAGGGTATATCTCGCCACAGCTGAACTCAACACGCCGAAGCCGGTCGAAACAAGTCTCTGGCAACGAATAGATGATCGGCATGCCATGAAGTTCGAGAAGAAGGTCCTCTAGTTTTGTCATGCATTTAAGAATAGTAGTGACGTGGCCCTGATCCAGTATTCGGAATCCCTCATCACTACCGAAAGCAGCGTCTCTCTTTGTACAGTCGCTCAGGACGAGATGGAACTTGGTCAAGTTACTGGAGAAAAAAGAGATAAGCTTCGGAACCAGAGGTGAGTGACTATCGCTGAAGAGAAGAATTGAAAGGCCTGGCTGGTGTAAAGAATTGTAAGGATCCAAAGAGGCATCAACATGAAGAGACGCAGCGACCCTGAATTCATCAAGGTGTATTTGAGGGTCCCAGAGGACCTCAAGGGCGATGGATATAGCACGAGACTCTCGCTTAATCGTTCGGCAGGATGTATAGCCAGGTTCCAGCCAGTCGAGGTCAGTCCAATCGAATGATCCGGTATGGCGTTTCTGATAACTCATGCGATTTCCTGTCTTAATCTTTGTTAGTGATTTTTGACTCAAGGGAAATGGCGTCCAGGATGCCAGAATCTGCCTCAAGCGGGAGTCCACTACAACATAGAGTGTCCAGATCTTCTTGTCAGACGTTTCCTTTTGGCACACCGTATTGACTCACTGTATATCGGCCGTCTGGGTCGAGTGACCAGTATAATTTCCCCCTGGAAGCTGGTAGACCATATTGGTTGATCAGAGTGTCCAATTTGTCATGATACCAATCCAGCTGCATGGTTTCCGCTCTGGCCCCAAGGTCATGCTCGTGCCATGGGATTGCCCAGTCGCATCTGGGCGCGAAAGGAGGTCGTTCTTGCTTGGCTACCCCAAGGCGTCTCCACATCTTGACAACTGGACTGCTCGACTGTTCACTCTGTGCGCCTAAGTCAAGGAGGTCAGAGTCATCGGCCGTGCGGTTGCTGATAACAAGACTTCGCAGTGACTTGAAAAGGGGCAGGGCTCGTCTGAGGGCGATGATGTCGGCATGTCTTCGGCGGTTCGTGTGGTGACCTTTGAGGACAGACTTGTAGAGAGCGTGGAAGTCTTTGTCTGGTTCAGTAGACCAGATTCGATCCTCGTTTTCAAATTCCTCTCTCCAGTCATAAGGCTTTTTGCGATCGGGCCAATTCTGGGGGTGCGATGCTACAGTCTTGTAGACTTCCCAGTTGCCGAGACGAGGCGATAAGGTGGTATCATCGATCGCGAGTTCTTCAACGCCGCCGATAAGAAGGGGGTTGCTTGCGACGAGTCGGAAGACGTCGAGATCGAGCTGATGGCACGAGAGGTAGAGCACAGGATAAAGGTAGGGTGACGCGATGCCGTTGAGTTTTCGGCAAGTTGCACGGGTCGCTTTGAGCGCGTTGCCGGGAAGAAGCTCAACCACAGCGACTTGCAACTCGTCGGGTAATCTGAGAATGTGGCAAGACTCCATGGTTGAGGTCAGAGATTTGGATGATGTGGGAGAGAAGATGAGGGAGCGGGTGTGGAGGCAGATGAGAGAAGTTGTGGTGGTTGCCTGGGTGCCTTAGTCAAGTGAATCTGGCACTGTCACTGTCACTGTCACTGGCAACCGCCATCTTGTTGTGTAACCTCAAGATTTGGGCCGCCTCCTTCTACAGTTGTGGAAGGTAACGTGACATGAATGATCCAAACCTCAGAGAATCTTGCCAAATTATAGAAATTTGTTACATAAGGTGACCTTAGGTAAGGCCTATGGCTGTGATCTAAACTTTTCATAATCTTGACAAATAAGGTCTAATTTATGACAACATTGTAGAGTCTCATCTAAGCCTTAGGATTGCGACCCGATCTTGTTGCTACACAAACAAAATGGCAATGGCTGCCTACTAACTATAGCCAAGGCCAACGGCGCAACAGACTGTCCCCTCACGGATCAGGGGCGGTGAGCGCCACTCAGCAGCACCTCATTGACTGCCTCTTCCTGCGCATTTAGCCAGCGAACCCACTTCCCGTCCCCGTAATACTTCCAGATCTGCCCGAGACCCTGCAGTGTCTCATTACTTCCGCAGCCAGCAATAGGACTGCCCTGGAACACGTTGTCAAAGGCGGAATCTTTTTCCAGCTGAAGGATGCCTTGGCCGTGGAACGCAGTCAGTTGAGACTGAAGCTTGGGGTCTTCGAGAACGAGGAGCGCGAGGAAAATCGCCCGTGCCTCGCGTGCCAAAACGAGAAGTTCCGAGCTGTCACAATCGAACAGGAATTCGGCGCGGCCTTGTTTGAATGCCTCCTAGTTATCCAACTCATCCTCGCTCTGCTATACATCAGCGGCAGTGACAGAGGGAGGAACTCAAAGGTAAACCTACGTCGCCTTGCTGCTCAACAAAGAGGTCATACGTAGACTGAACTGCAGTCATGTCTGAAACGCCATTTTTCGTGATATCGAACACCAGTCGGTCAGCGAGCCAGTCCATAGTGTTGACTGGTGTCCTGTCCTGGAGGCCTTGGGTAGTCGGATGCCAGTCGCACCTTGGAACAAAAGGCAAATACACCTCTGTCTCGAAGCGCCTCCACACCTTGACCACAGGGCTTGATGAGACGCTGCTTTGAGCACCTTCTGAGAACCGATCGTCAGCCATGCAGTTCGTAAGAACGAGGCTCTGAAGATTCTTGAGTCGTGGAAGTGCCCTTGAGCGCGTCGAAATCTGCATGGGCCAGGCGGTTCTCATGATGACCTTGGGCGGTGCTGCTGAAGAGCTTCCAGGCCTCTTCGCTGGGTTTGACCTTCGAAGGCTCCCGGCTCATAAGATCAGGGTTAATGGCCTCGCCTTCGTCAAGTTCCAAGTGGTCGCGTCGGTCACTTGCATCCTCTGGGAAGGTGACCACCTTTTGATACGTGGGCCAGTCGCGGACCGACGGCGGAACAGTGGTGTCGTCGATGACCAGTTCGCGTACACCACCGATGAGAAGAGGGTTCTTGGAGACCACGCGAAAGACAATCGAGATCCAGCTGATGACAGGAGATGTACAAGACCGAGAATAGGTAAGGCGATACGATGCGGTTAAGTCGCTTGGAGGTCAATCGCGAGGCTTTTATGGCGCTTCCTGGGAGGAGCTCGATGATGGCGTCGACGACCTCGTCAGGGCAGTCAAGCAAGCTGACAAGCGCCATGTTGTGTCGACGGACGGCGGGCGCTTGTGGGCGTAAAGTGTGAGACTGTCGTATGTGGTGGTTTGAAAAGAAAATTTCCGCAATGAAGAGATGGAGAAAGAGATCATGACGACCACGCGACGCGGCACGCGGCACGCACAGCCAGCTTCGCGTCTGGTTGTGTAACCTCAAGTTGCAGGTCATAAAGTGGATATCTCCTGGTGCCTATAAAAGATTCCTGAACTAGATGCTATAGTAATATTCTCTAATAAACTTGAAGGCAAAGGTTAACTATATAACTAGAAATAATATATTTCTTCTTAGTGATATTTATAATTATATTATTAATAATTGTACCGTCGTTACGGACTGGCCTACTTATGTTACCTGTTTCACATGAGAATCTTGTACTAATAAACTGCCCTTATTGAGAACTCTAATTATAGGCCATAGCACTCAGGGTCGGGCTGTTGATGGTCAAAGTGGTAGATTAAATATTCAATAATCCAGCCTCGATAATTACATCAAGACTAGACAAGACCAAGTCTCGCAAGCTGGTCCACAATGTCGCTAGAAAACCTGATTTGTTCATTCTTTTGACCTACTGACTTGGCATAGTAGTCACAAGTGCCCTGCCTGCAAACATAATGCAATCTACCAGGACTCCCATTGTTCTGGCCGGTTACCTGAGCTTTGCTGGACTCGCTGCAGTAACATGGTGGGTTATCAGGGCTGTTGCCTCTTACGTCTGCGAAGCCCAAGAACTTTTGACAGTTTGTACATTTATGGTATGGCCGGTCTGCGTTACCGTTTCGATTCGATGATCGGGTGACTAGGCGTCGGCTGGGACTGTTGCAGACGAAACAAACTGGGGGACGGGAAGGTGCAGGAGCGAGAGGAATGTTGAATGTGTTGAACGATGGAGTCGCCTGTGGGCCGAATTAGTAGAGGTAGACCACTGAGAAAGTTGATGGGAATCCTCATACCATGATGGAAGTACAACTTCATGTATCGGCAGGCTATGATGATCTGGTTGAAGCTGGAACGATGGGTTTATATGGACCTTTGGGGGCCGATCAGGCTCTATCACGAGCGGGGAATGTGACACAAGAATGCAGCAGTTGAGTGGAATGATTGGATGTGTTGGTGCAATCCAAATGCAGGAGGCCTACCATCCTAAACCCCGCACATGGCAGAAAAAAGAAGATGACCGAATTCTTAGCCCTCATCCTTTGAGTATCCAGACAGCTCTGAGCATACAAGTTTCTCAGCACCAACTTTGAGTCTATCAAATACACGTTACCGAGCATCAGTATGGAGGCTATTCACCCGACGACATGCGCCAGCTGCGGGACCCAGGCAACCATGCGGTGCGCTGGATGCACAGATGCACCGGAGTACAATCCTGGAGATTCCATGACAGTTGTTTACTGCGATCGAGATTGTCAAACAAAGCACTGGAACGACCATAAGAGCCGTTGCCGTGTCATGAAGCAACGTAAAATGTTGCTGAGGGCAGCCATCATCCTTCGAGCAGCTTTGTTGACCTATCGAGAGATTCTATATGATATCGACCTCACAAAAATTGAAGCTAAAGATGAAATACTCTATCTTTACCAAAACCAAAGAGCTGTCACCTCTCGTGTCAAGTGGGGACCTTTTCCAGACCATTTAACCTCCAATGTCCAGCACAGGGAGGCAGCTCTCACTATCAACCAGTGCACGATGGCCACGGCGCTATTGAGTCGTCTTACCAGAAACCTTCTCACAGGTGCGTCACTTCGGATGAGAACAACATCCCATGAGGCCTTTCTTACATTTTCCAGGAGTACACTCGAATGCCGAGGTATTGGATATTCGAATCGGAAAACCACTACTTCCACCGAAGCTAATTCCTGGCCCCGACTTAAGTTGCTGCCCACATACGGTGATCAAGGTTAGGTTATTATCTACGAAGGAGCTGTGGATATTTGACACAGCAGGGTGTCAGTATGGGTTTCGCGAGGTTCTGGTTCCGCTCAACAAGTACATTGCAGACAAGGCCTGTCGAGTTGTAGGCGAGCCCACCACATACAATTGGACAGAAACGAAAGACCTAGACTATTTCTCTACGCTGCCTGTCATGAACAACTCACGAGCCCAAAAGCAGGACCGGGAGGTGGAACGAAAGGCTCGATTGCATTTTGCCGACTTTGTTGACAGACATGTCAATGCCAATATCCTGGATGGTTCTGCTTCGGAGTTTAGCAATAAGCGTGCCAGTCTGGTCGAGAGATTGAAGATACATATGCTGAGCTTTGCGAAATCTCAAAATGGAACTCGGTCATGATTGTCATACTCCTATACAGGTTTCGGATTACTTAAAGATAGTGTATTAGATCGGGATGATAATGTCTCTATGTGTCTTAAGTAAGGCCTTTCTGGATGTTGCTTTCGGCGTATTTGCTTTACCTATCAGTTCTTTTTTAACAGTTTCCAGATGCAGAAAAGTGCAGAACCTCCCTGTTTCACTGCCTTGTCCCATGACCGATGCTCAGTGCTGTTGGTTGTTGTGTTGTTGGTTGTGGCTGTCCCACTTTTGTATGCAGCTAGGCAAATCAGGAAACATATCGCTCGGTAGGGAATAGGGAGGGTTTGGAATAGCTATTTTAATAGAAGATTCACTTACTCAATATCTATGGAAAAAACGACTGGGAAGCTTTGTCTAGTGCGAACAAGACTTGATGGTTTTATAATAAGTTGCTTAGTTAACTCTTCCTCCCCCTTAGACTGGTAAAGTTAAAGTAAAATTTACCCCAATAGATAAGTAGGTAGCTGGGCCGCAGCTAACCCTTTTCTGGGATACTACTGCATGACGACGGAGATGATGATACTGATTAATCTCAACATCCATGTCACTGCTGGCTCGAGCTTTCCGGTCACGAAAGCCATATAGGGAGGCCATGTGCCACGGGCACGTGCAAAGCTGCTCCTCTTTTTGTAGGGTGCAAGGGAAGAAGATTCCCTCTGGCCAGTACAATTGAACTCTACTTTCATGCGGAGGCCCGCCTTGAACAGCAACAAGATCGCTTCTGGAACTATTCATTTTACAATCAGCGCACAGAACTACTCTGATTTTATGCGATGACTGTCCTTACAATGATCGGTCTAGTGCTTACTCTGTTCGCCACCCTGGGATCTTGCTACTCCAAATTCGCCCGTCCTCCAGAGTGGGACTCAGAACAAGATGCCGATGGAGACATGTTACTCAACCAACACTACGACACTGGAGATAAGATCCCGATTCTCTATGAGACAAATTTGAAAAACACCGAACTCTGGATTTGGCAAGTTCTGGACGACACCGATGCTGGTGCCCAAATAGAAGGTAGGCTATGAAAGTCTTGTTCCTAAATCAGTTTACTGACTCCACAACAGGAACAGGAACTTATTGGCAGGCTCAGTACGACATCGCAGGTGCTTTAAGCAACAATGAGGACTCAGTTTACTATTTCCAATTATATGAACCTGACGATAAAGCTCAACTTGCTAGATCTCAGTATGTCAATGTTAGCGCGCCGATGAGCGAGACGACCGCAAGTGTATCAGTATCTACGTCTAAGATCTCGACATTCTCGACAGAAGCATCTACACTGCAAACATCGACAACTTTAGCCGCTGATACCGATGCTGCGCCAACTGATTCGACCTCGAGCGATCAAACTGATTCGTCGTCAGAAACAAAGTCAGGCACTGGACTATCTCCGGCAGCGATTGGAGGCGTGGCCGCTGGTGCAACGATCGGTGGACTTTTGATCTTTGGAGGCATTGGATGGCTGGCTTGGAGGAGGCTTGCCAGGAAGAAGTCAGATAGGCCAATTTCTGAACTTCCTGCTGATCTTCCCCAACAGCATCAGCCTGATCCTTCTCAGAACAAAGCTGAGCTGACAGGAGACCCTGGCACATATCCTACAGGCTATGCAAGAAGCCCGTCGGGGATCCACGAAGCACCATAAGAAATGGTCCAAGGCGGTAACTTCATATGGGAATCAAGGCTGGGGAGTATTAACAAGTATGTGATTAATATTTGATGGATGTTATAAGAAGACGTCAGGAAATGCGATGTGTATGCGTGATAGAAGACTGCAGAAGCCTAATACAACTTGGCGGCTGGAATATGCCCATACCGCATGTATACTAGCATAAGAGAGAGGCACAGTAAATCCCGGTGTATTGTCAGGGTTCAGTGATTTTGAGAAGATTATCTTCCGCAACGGTTTCTTAGTGAGAGTAGGGCAAGGAGATTAGATGTCGGGGCTGAAATATTGAGGTCCCTGTCTCTACGCACCATATATTCCTTCTGGTCGAACATCCTGACTGCTTATCCTCAGAGCCGCCGAGGACAATATCCGGATCTGGCTGACGATACAGCACTGGGTCCCGAAATCACTATTGCGGATCAATTACCATACTAAATTTGTGAGCTGGGCGAGTTGGGAGGCTCGTATTGAGCTGCAGTATCGGTAGGTGACATGTTAACTAATACGTATTGGTACTTTGGTAGAGTGAGTTTTAATCAAGTGTTTATCCTTTTCTACCGTTGTCTCTTGTGAATTTGTATAAAAGAACCGGTATTGGCTATGTCGATGTCGATGATCACACGCATTCAATGCAGATAGGCCAGGAGGTATTGAGATGTTTTATTTATCTCTATACAGGACCATACTTTCGTAGAACCCGAGGAAGTCTACCCAGGCATAACACTTTGCTGAAATCCTGGACAGAACAGGGATCATTAGGATGACGGAATCGGACAAAATGCCCGTGATCCCGAATTGGATGCATCCAAACCCCCCTTCCTACCCAATAAGACGTAGCCAACAAAATGGTAGGCCTCCCCTAGTGCATGGTTTTCCCCATCAAACCAATGCAGCCAATCAAGTGACCACAAAACCATTTATTACAACGTGCAATGCAGCCAACTTGGTCAAGCTGAGACGCAAGGGCGGCCCACCAAGTCGATGTTCGCAAGTCGCCGGTTTTGGGGACTGTTTGAAAGTGTAAATATGAATTGCTCTAGAGCCCTGATTGGATCCTGGGTGAGACATTCTTATCTGCTGAAAAGATGAAAGGCCGGATACAAAAGCCATCAACTCTCATTGAATTCCTACCAAAGATTATCCAACAACATCCTTCCTCTTTCACCGTCGCAGCAGCTTAGTTGATGAACAACATTGAATACTTTCCTCAGATGGAGGACGAGTCCACGGAAGTAAATTTCGTGGACTCGGACTATCCTCTCGATCGTAAGTAAAGGCTCAAATTATGATACAGCACTCTGAAGCACGCCAGTAGCCACTTTACTAACGTTGTACCTACCTAAATCTCAGTCTTGCCGGCACAATTCCCGGACCCGTCTATCTTACTACCTTCTTCTGATGTAAATCAATGGTTTAATTCAGAACACTCGACACTTGGAAATGATCCTCCTTTTTCTTCAATGGATCATCCAAACACGTCTGGTTTGGGCATAGACTCTATGCCCCAGGCCGTCAATGACCTTTCGAGCGTTGATTTCTCACCACCAACGGCAGAGGGGTATTTGCATTTCAACTACCCTGACCCCCTTTCCTTCTCTATTCCAGCTTCTTCGAATTCGCTGCTTAACCTTCCTGAAACCCAGGGCGAAGTATGTCTAGGGGATATGTTGCCTTCTGGTTCACTGGATCTTGACTTCACTCTGTAGAGCGGAGATTCCGAGTACAACCAGACAAGCGAGCCTGTCTCCGATACATCCTGTCCTCCGTTTGATGAAAGTGGAGCTACAAAAACACTCTCATTTCACAGTACTGCATCTGATCCCCGTCATTCTTCTGACGACATGTCTGCGAATGAAGGTCTGAGCTTGGAGACGATGGAAGACCAAAAGTTTAAAGAGTATCCTGTTACTCGTTTGAAAAAGAACGAGTTTATCGAGAATGGAAAGTTTCTTTGCAATAATGCGGACTGTCAGAGGACCTTTGACAAAAACCGCGAGAGGAAGTAAGCCGCGACAAGTTTCCGAGTTTTCTCTTGCTAATCAAGGCTGAAAGTAACCATCTTCGAACGCATGAAAAGCCTTTCCATTGTTCCCGGCCTGGGTGCCATGTCAAGGCTTCATGGAGGAAAGATATCATTCGGCATTATGATAGTCATTACTCGCAAAAGATCATTCCATGCCTACAATGTGACGAGGCCTTTACAAGACCTGACAACCTCAGGAGACATGTCGAAGAAATGCACGAGGGGAAAAGAAGAAAGCAGAAGTCTTAGCTACAAACTTTCCTTATTAATGCATACCAAGATAACCATTTGCCTCGCTCGTCCAGTGTTTCATCATTAGCAGCCTTGAGTAAACAGCCCCTTTACTGATCGGGTTTACCTTAAGTGCGAGGCAGCGATTATGATAGGCGCTATAGTTGACAACTTCCCCAATCAGGTCAGTCTCCCAAACCTACACCTCCATCCGACTCCTCATCGCTATCTCCAGACTGAGTATCAGTATTGTCAACAGTCTCATCATCATTAAGATGCGC
This sequence comes from Fusarium agapanthi, assembly GCA_001654545.1. Classification (NCBI taxonomy): domain Eukaryota; kingdom Fungi; phylum Ascomycota; class Sordariomycetes; order Hypocreales; family Nectriaceae; genus Fusarium; species Fusarium agapanthi. The sequence goes on from LTDI01000191.1 coordinate 68,871, forward strand.
CAGTGAGTCAGAATCTGTAACTGCGTTCTTCGTCAGAACAAACCTGAACGCAAATGTGACAGTGATTTTTAGTGAACTAACCGTTACTTCCTCCATCACCGCTCTCAAACGCTTCTCCAACTTCAGAAAGTGCGACAGATCCCATGACCGCAGTGATGTTTGTTACCGAGTCTGGCTGCCATGGAGTTGGTTGCTGTTGGGTTATAATCTGCTCCTCTACAAGGTTGCTTAGCTCTTTGCTAAGATTTGCCAGAACGCGACGCTGGTCTGGCCAGTGCTGACTCTCTTTACCCTCAGGTAGATCGATAGGACGCCAACTGAGATATGACTTTTGGTGAGATTCAGGCTCAACAAATCTGCCCGGATGCCATTTGAAGTATAGTTTGCAGCACAGACAAGCAAGCTTGCTACATGCTATGTAACGATCATGGCCCACAAATTTGCGTCCATTGCGATGAAAGTCTTCGAGAATCTGGATCTCCGCATGGACATCATGATTTGTTTCATCGTCGTCATGCATAGCCCTGATCGCATCTTCAAGCCGTATTGAGCCGTCCAATTGCCCAAGATACGCTTGCATGTCCCTCAGGCGTGAATCGCCGGCTGGAAGCATTCTCCTGAGTATAGAATCCAGGTTTCTCAAGCCGTCTGCCACAGGTATCTTTGCTGCGACCGGGGCTTCTAATCTTCTGATTTCGTAGGAGTCTAGAAGCGGTCTCAGTAGACGATAGTCATTGACGAGATTGATAGGTGTGCGAATCTTCTCAGCCAGACGACCAATGAGATGCTTGACAGAGCGAAATGCCTCTGCTGTTCCTTGAGGAGCCACTATCAGCTCCTGTCGCAAAGCTTCTAGTGTTGCTATTTGAGGAGCATGGCGAGCATTGTAAGCAGCCCGACAAAGGGTTAAAGGGTCGGTTGCAGCAGAGAACTGGGGTAGCCAGTCCAGTAAAGCGGTAACTCCTACTTGATTGTCAGCCAAATGTCTCTTTGTGATCACTTCTGCCTTACCAGGTGTCTGAATAGTATTGAGGTTGGCTGTTAAGTAGGCCTCACAGGAACGGGTAGACCGATTTAGGATTCCACGTTCTTTTCTAAATCTTGGAGCAGCAAATTGGATATATCTAGCTGTCAACGTCGCTATTAGTGTTTCTCTTTCTGTTTCCGTCGAGCTTGGCTCTATTCGTAAACTCTCTAGGACGGTAGAGAGAAACGCGATGACGCGATCATTTGGCGACACGTTCGATGCAATCCAAAATACAACACCGTTGTCCAAAGACTCAAGAGCAATCGAAGTTGTTGTTTTGCCGCCCTTTTGGTAGTCGCATAAAAAGCACAAACTTGAAAGAAACCTTCGCCTTATGCCTTGCAGGTCTGTAGGAGGTCGCGGGGTGGTATGGGGACCGTTGGCTCTTTTAAGGACATGAAAGAGAGCAAGGAACTCAAAGAGTCGAGAGAGAATTCTTGTGTATTTGTCTAAGCGTGGTGGTCCGATACCCATGTTTATGGCAGGCTTTGTCGTAATAGCCACTAGCAGCAGACTAGGTTATCTTAAAAATGGAAGCGTTGTAATAAAAGGGATGAAACCAGCGGGAAGGAGAAGTCGAGGAAAGGGCTGCATTTATACATTTATGAATTTCTTCTAGTTTCGAGTCTTTGAAGCCCAGCCAGCTTTTCTGGCCTGTTTTGGTAGGCTTCCCGCATATGTGGGTAGTCTTACAAGGCGGAGAGTTGAAAATCAAGAATCGGCTAGTGTCGAGCACATTCGATGGTTCGATGGATGCCTAGCCACGTATTTACTCAATTCAAGACATGGCATCGTGGCAATAGTTGAAATCAATTACTCTACCATGAGAAGCTTCTTAACAGAGGGAATGGTACGGATATTTCTCTATAAAGTTAAATATTAAAAGCTTAAGAAGATAGAAAGGAAATAGGATAGTAGATTGTTGCCATAAGCTGAGTAGGGAAATAGCCAGAGTAAGCCCTGATAAGAAATTATCGTTCCTTCTTCCATGCTGTCTCAAGTTTCTCAACATGGGAAAACAACGGTCCGTCAATTCAGCCTTCGATTCAGTGCGGGGTTGGGCCTTAAAACTGAGTCAGGCATACCTGCAGTGTCCAAGGGGAGCTGAAGCAAAGCCATCTATCTCATCAAGCCTCAATGTGCAGCTACATTCCTCAAAGCCTGGGTTTTCGTGCGGGGCTTATCGCTCATTTTCAATGGTTTTGCAGGTTGATAGCCAAACGTCAAGGATTGGTCGTTAGGTATGTCGGAAGACATCTGTGACGACCAAGAGACGCTTTGAGATAAGCCATAACGACGGTGTTTAGAATGTGCAAGTATATTGGCCATGGCTCAAAGATGCTTTGCAGAGCTCTATTTCCAGTCGTCTTGTCAATCTCTCACTCCGATTAGTTTAGCCTCATCCAAACTACCTTGCTTACTAACTAGATAAAGAAACCTTGTCTTGGGAGATCCTGGTGCATATGTTGGCGGGATTGATCTGCCGGAATGAAGCCTGGGAACTTCCCTTGTATATTAGTGGTAAGCCTACAATAATTGGATTTTGTTCCGTGAGCCGGGCTTTCGCCTCCTTAGACCCCTAGATCATTTCTGGTGGAGTTTAACGGTAATATGCAACAACTGAAATGACCTTTGTTGTCAATCCAAATCGACGTACGACGCGCAAACATGTTGGGACCGAGCTCTTCCATAACTTCCGTGAAGGATGCTTAGGCGCTGTTCTCTTTGGCGACACGAAGAACAAGCAGCTGAAGAGCTATTATTTGAACTACTTAAAGGGTCAATCGTCATCTGCTTCTTGCCTGCTTATTCTAAAGGAAGAATAGAGTGGCGGCAAGTAGGACAATCTAATGTCTTATACTAGCTTGATCTTGTATATACTTTCACCAATACCAGCTGGATGAAGAGTATTATCAAAGAACCTACTTAATAACAATCGTTTTCCGATCCCGCCAAATTGACTCAGTAGGAGTACTTTTCTGGTAGTATGGCTTAAAGTATCCGACCCTGTAGAAAAGGCCACTGCTTTGTTTGAGGACTATGCCTTCTGCGATAAATTTGTGCACGTGGCGAACTTCCAAGCAAAAGAACTCCGTCTCGGAAGGAATGATTTTGCTATCCCACCGGATTATAATTGGGGCAGAAGACAATTCTCCATTGTGCTTGAAGTAGACGGGTCGGATTCCCAGTAAGTGAATCTTCAGCAATGCTCCAGATACCTCTAAACTCCCTCCTTTAACACGCCCATATTCAACTTTGTCGTCTGAAAGTTCAACCTGGGAGTATTTTACCACTAAATTGAAGTCATCGGCCTCGCCTTGGTATGGTATGGACTCTGGCCAGGATATGCCGCTACGAGCCAGGTGCCACGACCAGGTGGGGGATTTTTCTTCAGTTGATAGTATATCAGGGTAGGTGGCTTCATCATCAAGGTCTTTGATATACCATAGCAAGCCAAACTCTAGCCAAGAGGCCCACAGTCCTGCCTTGTACTCGTCAGGCCCGATGTTGTGTCTTTGGGCGTAGTCTGCTGCTACAGCCGCGAAGGCTGGTAGTCGATCTTTAGCTTCTCCGATGAACCTAGTAGTGAACTCTTAAACCATGTCTGTCCATTCGTAGGAGCCCTTGACTTCGACAACCGTGGAGTCCTTATCCAGGGATTCTTCATCTTTTGATCCTCCGTCCACAAAGTAGCCACGAGAACACCGCCAAATCATTTGTGAGCTGCCGAATCGCAAAACGCGATTTGCAAGTTTGTTTTCCTGTAACGTCCAAGCACGTGAATCAATTGATTTTTTCCTGACGCGCCTGATCTCTCCTTCGGCGCAAAATGCAAACTCTTCAAATCTATTGCCCTCATTGTCGACTTTGTGCCACGGGATTGCCCAAGTGCTAAGATAGCAAGACTCAAGGTCGCGCTCATGGAGGAAGCCTTGGTCGCTGTGTGACGCCAAGGCTGCCGAGATAACAATAGTGACGCTTTGGTAGATTTGCCACATCTTAGAAATCTCTTTGCTTTTGTCCTCCTCCCAGTCTTGAACGATACAGAGAGCATCCACCCAAAGGTACTCCAGATCAAGAGTGCGTGCCACCTTTACTGCGTCTCGCAACGTACTCGGTAGCTGGTTATAATCAAACCCCTGCTTTCGTATAGCCAAAGTTTCCTTCTCTGTCTTGAATCTGTTGTGGCCGGTATCGCCCCAGCAGTAACTCAACGCTGCATATGATACAATCTGGGCCGTCTTTGTATCTTCAAGGCGCAAGGTTTTGCAATCAGAATTTCCTATATAAATTAGTCGACTTGGCATCTCTGGCTCAGCCGTCTCCCCACATTCTTTGTGATGGTCCAAACACTCTTGCAGCCAGCGCTTTGCCTTCATTAACTCAGCCTTGGGTTGCAACGGCCTGTTCGCTATACGGTTTCTGAGACAGCTTTCTGGAGAATGTTAGACTGCTGCTCCTTAGGTTATGGTTGTGGGGAAATTACCTTCATCAGTAAAGAGGATCATCGGTCTATGATCTAGATCTTGACTGCTGTCCTTTTTCATCCAGTAGGATGCAAGTTGGCTTGCATCTTCAAGCGAAAGTTTGATCTCAAAACTCCAGTCATCTAATTCTTCCAGCACACTTGAAGGAACTAGGGGATAAGACTGTTGAAGCCGCTTGCCACATGCAGCTCCACAGATCTCGCGTAGTAACCCAGACATCGAAAGGAAGCAGGCGTTTTGGGCTCGATGTAACTCCATGAGCTGTAGGGAGAACATCACACAGCCACTATTGGCAAATTCGCATGCTTGCTTTAGGGTAAACGTCCGCCGAACGTGTAGACTCTTGCCTTTTGCTCCTCCTTTGTCTTCTTTATCCTTTACATCATCAATTATAATGAAGTTGCGGCATAGCCGACAATAATGAGGCTGAATGCTTCCTGGTAACTGCAGTATTTGCTGCTGAATCTCATTCATTATGGCGATCTCAAGAGGAAACCGAAATCATATCAAGCCTTCTATAAAGTGGCGGTTATAAAGACTGTCACGTTGACTCCAGGCATCAAAGCGGATGATGTGATATCTAACTGGCAAGTTCTCGTATCTGATTGGTTTATGCAACATTTGTCACCTCTTTATCCCAACCTAGCAGGAGGAAGCTGCACGTGAGATTCATCGCCCAATTGTCTCCTGCAACCCCCGCGTCAGTTTGTTCAACTTCAAAACCTTCTCTTATTTCACGATTCTGGCGCTGCAACACGTATCCCGCTTAATTTCACCAATTGCACACGACTCACGCCACACTTCCCCAGTATAACTGTGAGCCTTGCTGATGAGATCACGGCAGGCTCATGACTAGACTCACGACTAGACTCACGACTCACCGTGAGTCACCTAACTATATATAAAGATTTACTTGGCAGTAGACTTACCCCGCCAGCTACCAATAACACTTCCTTACATCAATAAGCCTAACACGCATTACTTGACCATCAAGAGACGTGATACTATAACAACTGCTCAGTATAACGTACGTCCTACGCACTCTGCAAACATAAACCTAGTACGGACTAGTTTTCTTGTTCGAAAGCCCAGCCGTTACAGCATGCCTTCCACGACTGGCATCCGCGGTGGTAGGTGTAACAGGGGCTTTCGATCACACCATGCCAAACAGCAACACGTTCTGGACTCTGAAAACCACCATCTTTGTGATTTTTGCCCCAAATCAACGGATTATGAGACATTGGAAGAGTTCAATACCCACTTGGAGGAAGACCATCATGTGTGCACTGCTTGCAATGATCGGCAGTTTGGGGACAGCAATCGACTGTCTCAGCATGATATGGATACACACAATATATGCATTGTGTGTCGAAGAAGGTTCCAAACCGCACAAAACTTAAAAATGGTTCGCTTTTGCCCAGTCCCGAATTGGTCAACCATGGGAGAAGCTGACTTCTGTTATACAGCATAAGCTTGTCCATGCTGAAAGGACCATCAAATGCGCAGGCTATAGCCGGATGTTTGTTACTGAGTCTGCTATGCTGCTGCATCTGGAAACTGGAACATGTGCTTCTGGTGCTGATAGACATTTTGTCTCGAATGCAGGCCGGCAGTGCTATCGAGAATTTTACTACATTTCTTACACTTCAAGTTATCCGTTTCAGTGCCCAACTTGTGAGACACACTGTTTAGTCCCATCAGTGGCTTGGTCCAACACGTTGAGAGCGACCATTGTGATGAGTGTCTGGATGAAGATAGACCATTGCGGGTATTTCTGGATCAGTTGAAGTTGAGATTGAGTTGATGATGACACTCTGTTGATGGTTTGGTGGCACTATTTAACACTAGGTCTAGCTCAAGTGGTATAAATGTAGCTGTCAGTGTTTAGATTGATCGAATTATAACTGCCATATATGCTGCTGTCTCAAAAACTTGAAGCCGCTCCTAAAACTGTTTTCTCGGACCCTTTGATATTTGCAGGTCCTAGTCATATTATCAAGATGTTCCTTACGGCAAGTCGCTTATGGAAAATTATTTTCTTGGATGCTTGGGTAGTCAGAGGGTCTTTAAGTCTCACGGAGTCTACAGAGATTCTTTTCTTGCTTCGCAAGTACTGAACTCAATATATCTCGCTTTCGACGGCCACGCGTCTACGACCAACAATCGCCCTTTTAAGGGATCCTCAACTAATCTTGATGACCCCAAACACATCCCTGCATCTATGATAGCTCGCAGTAGTTGTATAATAGGGCTCTTAGTAGCCCTTAGATGGAGTCAGGCCCGACAGGTTGGCGCCTACAAGTCCAAATACTTCTGATCCAGCGCTTCTCAGTAAATAACAGGTATAACTGCCAGCCTTAGATATTGAAACAACAGGCTTGTGGGGTTTTATGAACACCGGCTGAGTGTGTTCCAAGTCTCGCATTTCACAATCACGATAACGAAGCATCGAGACAAAAGAACATAACCCCCAAGTGGCATATGTGACTTTGGGAATCAAGGATTTAGTATTAAATGGCCCTTGCCCGTGCTGGTGTTTCAGTGCTGTTTGTTTCAATATTTGGATTGTCACTTTGGAGGCAGATGCAACAGATGGGTTCGAGCATGACTGGAGCGCCATGTGTGAAAGCTTTTTGGGATTATCATCGCTATCGACCGTGACCCTGAGACTTCGCGAGGTTCTATTTTGCTCAAGCTAGACATGGAAAACAAAATCATGTCTTATAATAAGAGTCTTTGATATTAGTAAGCTCAGCTTGTATCAGTATAGAGAGATATTACAGCTTATGTCACTTGGTATTACACATGATGCAATCAGCTAATATAAACCTAGTTTATTAACGCTTATCGCAATTGTTGTACCAACGCTGCTCTTCATTATGCTTGAATCATACGACGTGGATCTACAATATACTGAACCCTTTTCTGAACAACATCAAAACGCATATAACCACAACTCTCGCTCTCCAGATGGTTGATCATGGCGGCTAGAGTCGTAAAATCCTTTCTGCAAGAGGCTCCCGGGCAGTGATAGAGCTTTGACTGGTGAGTAGGGGAGCCTAAGTGTTGGTTCAAAGACCGCAGCTCCTCAAAGAGACGATGGCAAAGATAACATTCATAAGCCTCAGCCTTGTCATTCCATGCTTTCTTTGTGGCGGCATAGGTTACAGTACCAGACCAAGTAAGTAATTTGTTCGAAATAATACCGCCCGGGTCCCGCTGGCGGATGGCCGCATAAAGTTTATCACGGTTGAGAGGAGCTTTAGAGCAGCAGCCCCTCTCGAGATGATGGGCCAGTCCGGTGGCAGTTCCTTGCGCATCCTTGCAAAAGGGACACTGTACTGTGGTTGTGCGATGAGCTTTACCGCGTAGGTGCTTTGCAATGTAAGTTGAACGGTATAAGAAAACAAGACATCAAGGCTACAAACCTGGCTGATACTATGCCAGTCCTGGAATGGATGAGCGCAGACAACACAATAGAAGTGGTGCTGAGCTTCATGGTTGTGTAGCTCATATTCTTCATCAAACTCGTCGTTGCAATGATCACACTCATAGAGGATGTCCTCCGATTCCGACGATTCGTCCCAGTGATCCAAGTCGTTCATGTGCTGTTCAACTGCATTCTGACTACCGAAGTAGCAGTCGCACATGTCACACTCAAAGGCAGGAGCCTCGTGGCCAGTGGCGTTCATATGCTGCTCTCGCGATTGCCAGCCGGCCGGAAACTGTCGCCAGCATGTTCCACAGGTAAACATGATGAGATGAAAGGTTTTAGTGATCACCGAGGAGATTGGTCCGTAGCCGAGAATCAGAAATCAGTAAGTGAGTAGGAGAGCAAGAAGGGATCCCAACAGATGCGGGAGGCCCACCAGGAATAAGGCAGCAACATAGACGTTGGTCGCACGTTATTGCAGCCTAATCTAATAATTGGTTAATCTTTAACCTGGTTAGTTAGGGATCTGCACTGGCTTGTCTTATCTCGCTGATTTATGTTTTGGTTGGCTGTTCTACGAGAGAAGAGGAAACAAGAATCATGGGGAAGGATAAGACTGGCGAGGGGTTACAATGGGTAAAAAGGAATCGATCTGTATATTGACTTCAAGCAGAAAGATTCATTCATTGTGATTATACCTAGATCTAAGCCCCCCTATTGGAGGAGGGAGAGAATCCTTTATAGGTATACACCCCTATCAAGAATTCCTGCAAGGAAAGGACTGACCACTATCTTCTAACACTACCAGATGGTTCTCTCGTAAATGGCACATAGAATCAATTCAATACTGCGAGGCCTCGACGTCCCTCTTATAGGTAGTCTAGCGTTTGCTTATGATAGAATATCTAACGCAACCCACTTTTTCTTCTTCTGTTTCTTGTGACCAGGGCTTTGAGTCCCAGCAGTTGACTCTGGAGCGGTTTGGCTACCTTTATAAGTCTGTGGCGAGAATGAACCCCAGAACTTTGCCGGACTCGACGTCAGAAAAGCTCCCTGCACGTTCTCTACAGCCTCTGGCACCTTTTGCTTACTCTTTAATTTTCCAGCCAACGGTATCTGCGTAGCAGCATCATCGCAAAGGCTCGAAGGCGATGGTTTGGCAGTAAAGAGTTGTTCTATTAGTGGATCGTCAAACCACACACTTTGAGGCTTGTTGAACTCTGCATCACTTTCCTCGACCTTTCAGGAATTTCCTAAACTGGGAAATGGATTGTTGCTATCTACATCGAGTAGAGTATTGTCTTGTTGCGTTGAAACTCCACTAGCACTTAGAGCTTTCTGGACTGATGATTTGAGCTTGAAAGCTCTGAGACGATTACGAGGAATTGGAGGCTTTTCGAGGCGGGGGACCGTAAAAGTCTCACAGACCCGTGGAAGGAGGCATGCTTTGCCAATATCGCGAACCGTTTCGTACCGTTCTGATTCGATATCAGTTGAGGCTCCGTAATCTGACAGTAGCTGTAAGGTTTGAATAATGCGATCTTCTAGCTCAGAGCAGTTTTGATAGACAGATTCATGGAGGGGTGTGTTCCCGTGAGAGTCAGAAACGTTTGGATCAGCACTGCGTTCTAGTAAAAATCCCACCACTTGTGGCGAAGCAAATCGACAAGCAACATGAAGAGCCGTACTCTGGCTTGTCTGTATGACGAGTAGATGCCCGAGCTTGACATGGCCTTGTAACAGGCGTATGGATAGTCCGGCGTGGTCTTGGCTCAAAGCAGAGAATAGAGGGAGATAGCCTTCATCATCATATAATCCTGGATCTGCTCTATTGTTGAGTAGTAGTTCAAGCAGATTTTCGTTGCCACTACTGCAGGCAAAATGAAGGGTCCTTGCCCCACGGTGACTGCAATCTGCTGAGCGCCAACAGCTATGTTGACAAAGATGCATGCGGGATACCGCCGATTTGAGGTTTGGATCCTCTCCATAGCGAAGCAAATGGTATAGAGTGTTGGTCAACATTGATTCCCACAGGGTGTGTGAGTCGTCTCTATTTAGGAGATAACAAACTCCTCTGAAACCTCGCCATGGGGCCTTTGTCATGGCTGTCAGATGAATGGCAGCCAGCCCAAAACGACTCAGCCTATTCGGATCAGCTCCCCTAGCCAGGAGATGCTCTGTTGTTCTTGGCAGAGAGTAACCGGAAGCGATTCGAACGCCAGCATCAAGCACTGCTTTATTCTGTGGTTGCGCCACAGCGAGGCACAGAGGCGTCAGGTCTGGGAGACCCTTTCCAGGCTCCCAAAGATCGGTGGCAAGCTTGATAAGATGACTTGCCACATCTGGAGCATCTCCGGTAATAGGCAGGTGAAGATATGTGATGTGTTTGAGCTTAAGTTGAGGTACAAAACTTGATAGGATCGATGTCAGCGCAAGATACTGCGGTAAGAACAGGAACGAGAGAACTAACCAATTCAGCTGGCTGCTCAATTCATGATAGACCAGCCATTGCATCATACGCTGCGGGTCAAGTCTGATAGCGCGGAACGTGAACCTCTGCAATACCGGTTCCCGACGTCGAAATTTACAACTCTCAACAAAGATAAAATTAAAGAGCCATTCGGAGGCCCGCCAACAGATGTAGCGAGCGCAACGAGTAAAGGAGCTTAAATCTCTCGAAGACCCGAGGTATTTTAAAATCTGAAGGAAAATCTCCAGCGGGAGGGTTGCAATGTAATTCATGAGGAGATGCTTGCGATGTTTGTCGTTTATTTCGAGATGAAATGGCATCTCAGGCATCGACAATGCTTATCTCGCCTCGCAATGTTGTTGTGGCACGTGATTGGTGTATTTTCAAGCCCGAGGCTTTCAAGATAGCCATCAAGATGAACGACGAACAGATGCACGAAATCCCTCACTATTCTCGCTCAACTCTGATGGTGGACAGCTCTTCAATAGCTTTACATAATAGCCATTATGTGCTGACCTACAGTCATAAGGTAATGAGATACCCTCTAATTTTTAGGAACCTGCAGTTGGGCAGTCTGCTAAGCTATCACCGATCACTGCAGTTTTGCTAAATAAGAGAGCTTTTCATTAAGGCATATATAAAATCAGACCTATATACATTCTGCATATGTAACACAGTAAAGATATCCAGGACCAGGTTCCATATCCACTCTGTTATCATAACAGAACCAAAAGGGTGTCTTGAGTCAGTGTATGTAGATGTTAATGAGACGCAAAGAGCGAGACTCTAACCAGAGTAACCCCAACGAGGAGCGTTGATGATGATACCGCAAATGACGCCGGAGATGATACCAGCAACAGGGAGAGTGATGATCCAGCCCATGTAGATCCAGGCAACCATGCGCCAGTTGATAGAGCGCCAGGTACCAGAGCAGAGACCAACACCAACGGTGGCACCGGTAATGCACTGAGTTGTAGAGACGGGGAGCTCTGAAGGGTGCGTTAGTCACAGTGAAAGAGGAGGTCAGGCTCGAAAAGACTTACTAAGACGGGTGGCAAGGATGATGGTGACAGCGGCACCCAACTCCATGGAAAAGCCTCGAGAAGGAGAATGGAGAGTGAGACGGTTACCAAGGTTGCGCATGATGTTGTATCCATAAGTCCAGATACCAAGAGCAATAGCGACACCACCAAAGCAGCTACTCAAGTTAGTCATTGATCATAGGAGTATTAAGTAGAAAACTTACAGAATCCATACAGGGACAGAAGACTTGCTACCCTCAAGACTACCGGTTCTCCAGATCTGGTAGATAGTGGCATAAGGACCAATAGCATTGGCGACATCATTGGCACCGTGAGTGAAAGAAGCGGTACAGGCTGTCATGACTTGCATGAAGGTGTAGAGATACTCAACGCGGTTGTCGTAGTGAGCAACATGGGCATGGATCTCCTCCAAATCACCGGTAAGCATGCTCTTCTTTTTCTGCATGGCGATAATATCCTGGTCAACACCAGAGAGGAAAGCCCTCTTGAGATACCAGAAGAGCACAGCACCGTTGAACCAGTTTCCTTCAGGCTTAGGACCGACGAGGCTGCGAGGCGCCTTAGGCTCAACGCGCTCCTCAACGTCAGGAGTATCCTCAGAGGAAGTCTTCTTGTTCTCGGTGGTAGCCTCCTTACCTTCGTTGCTGGTCTGATCTTGGGCGCGCACGAACTCATCACTGCCATTGCGACCGGCACGTCGGAGGCTATCAAGCTCCTCACGGGTGAGATGACCCTCGTAAAAGTCCTTGATACCACCAGCAGCACCCTCGGGCTGAGCGGGAGGAGGGGGCCGACGGAGAAGAAGGGGACCCTGGGGGATGTGCCACCAGCGAAGCTCCCAGTCGTCACAGACGACGAGGCGGTAGAGCCAGGGGACGAGGAAGATGGTGATGAGAAGAGCCCAAGCGGCACCGACACCGACGATCATTCCAGCAGTTTCAGCGTCGTTGAAGGTAATCTTGATGCTACCACCCTTCCAGACGATAAGCATAGTAAGGAGAGAAGCAGTGATACCGAAGTAGATAGGAGTAAGGAAAAGACCCTTCACAACAGGCTTGCTTCGTAGCATAACACCATACTTGGTAATGAGGAAGATGATAGCAGCAAAAGCACCGGACAGACCAGGAGCAATGATCCAAGCAAGGAAGACGGATACGACACCAGAGCTGATACCCTTATCAAAATCGGCCCAATGAATACCATCTGCACCGACAAGCGCAATACCCATACCGATAACACCACCCATGATGGAGTGAGTCGTCGAGACGGGGAGACCGATTCGGGTGCAGAAGGTGAGGTACAGCGAGGAGGAGACGATGGCGCACATCATGCCGAGCATGAGGAGGGCAGGATCAGACTCGAACTGGTCAATGTCGACGACCTTGGTGCGGATGGTGTCTGCGACACGAGCGCCGACACCGATGGAGCCAGCGAGTTCGAGGATGGAGCCGAGAGTCATGGCCTGGATGTAGGTGATGGATCGGGACGAGACCGATGTGGCCCATGAGTTGGCGACATCGTTAGCACCTAAGCAGTCAGTATCTTATCACAGGTCAAATACGTGAGAAGACGTACCGATGTTCCAGGCATCGAGGAACGAAAAAATGGTGCCTATGGCAAAGATGTAATCATACTGATGAAGCACCATGATCAAAGAGGACCGAAAACTCGGGTTTCTCTCACTATTCTAGAACAGAGTGAATTGAACTGAACAGTCGATGTCCAACGTTGCAGAAACAGCCCGCAGCCCGACTCCTTATATCACCATAACCCTCGCCATGGTGTGTGGAGCAGGTAAGGCTTGGCGAACAAGCTTAATCTTATGCTTGAAGGTGCAGGTGTCTTTAGTGGCAAGGTCCCTCGGTGAGTCCTTTGGTAGATTTATCGTCTTGGCGGGTGTGCTTGGCACGCGAGCAGGGGGAGGTAGGATCTCGTGCGTGGGTTCTTGATGTTCGTTGGGCAGGGGGAGATCTGGGCGGGAGGGAGTTTGGATGAAGTTGGGGGGGTTATGTGATAGTGAGTCTTGGTACCATGACGATGAGGTCGATATGTCTTGTTA